>OX438843.1:600000-789393 GCA_949315975.1 Eudonia truncicolella | reverse complement strand
TGTATCTAATAATCAAGGCATGTAGGTACTGAACTCCTAGAAAAATCATAAATGTTATTTAAAAATAATATAATTCCTTTTCTGTCGTTTTTATTTGAAACTTTCTCTTGGGTATAAGCTCTGACATCATTCATTCAAGTCATTCAAGTTCAAGTCATTATAAACTTCCTAGTTTAAATTAATACAATATAATGAATTACATCAGTATTAAATGCATTTAATTCCCTCTGACCTAAGTTCAATCATCATGTGTCATCCATCACAGCCTGTAACACTTTCGCACCCCCCTGACTTTTGCCGATTGCATGAAGTAAAATCGCAGAATGCGGCGCCTAGGGCTAAGCAATAGGCCTAGGGCTATAGGGTCTGTGATTAATACTAACACATTATGAGTCTTGGTTACTTTAAACAAAAAATATTATTTTCTATTAACTTGTGTTTGCTGGATAACAGAGATATTCAATAGCAAGCAAATAAGTAAATTATTTTTATACTAAGACTAGACCGTATCGACTAGATGTCTTTGCCTACCATAAAGTGATAGAGTATATTGAGTGACATTTGCTTGCATGCATGACATTGCCGCGGGGACTTCTTGGCGGGAATGTAAAGAGTCATGTCTGCGGTTTTGTTTTATTTTCTAAAATTTGTGTTATGTCGAATATTAATGTGAAATAATGGTGGATTATTAACCGTTAAGTGTTCGTGAGTGTGAATGAGTGATGGCAAATTACAATGAATTTAAGAAACTAATGACATGGCAGCATGGTCTATGACCTTAGCCGGTTCCTTAAGGAACGAACTAAACTTAAAAAAAAAAAATGATTGATACCTACCTACCGTACGGAGATGAAACAATAACATCTAGGTATCGATACTTTTACTCGATAACGTATCGGTTATGAGGTATCGATACCTGCTTGGTATCGAACAAAAAGTATTGATACCTACTTGTATCGGTCAGTTTTTTGGTAAGAATTATGAGGCAAATAAAAACAGCAGTAAGTACCATTGTATGTCTAAGGCCTGTCGAAACCGAGCGTCTGCGTCAGGCCTAAGTATTTATTAAAATAAAATCCACAAAAAAATCAAGGAAAAAAGTCAGTTTTTGATGTGCTCGGTGCTCTCTAAAAACAATTTTTTTTTAGATATTTTCCAGTTAAACGATTTCTGGAAGCAGTCACTGTCGCGCCAGCCTTAGAAAACAACCTCTCGCAAGATACGGAGGTACCAATTATATGCAAATACATTCTTATCTGTCTATACAGTATATTTGGTAATATGTATATATTCCCCAAACCTCCATGTTAACATGTCTATATAATACTAACTATGCCAACGTCAGAAAAAGGAAATGTAAAAAAAAATATTTGGGTCTCCATACAAAATGACCCATCAGCTGATCGAGTTACTACGGAAAGTAGATTTTTTTTTACAATTTCCATTTTCTGACGTTGGCATAGTATTTTAAAGACATTCGGGAATATATACATATTAGCAAACATCCTGTATAGTGCTGGAAAGACTTGTTTTTTATCTACCCATTGCTTGTGCAAAGGACAACATTTTTTTTGGGCTTAAAATAAATGAAAACTTAACAGATATCATTTCTGTTGATTAATACTATAAACATTTAATACTTTCATTCTACACTATTTGCAGATTTTAAAAGATGCCCATTTTATTTTGTAAAAAAATGTGTTATTTAAAAAAAATGCGTCGAAAGGAACTATGTCCGAGTTCTTTTATGACAGTTGATTGACATAAACTGACAGCTGAGCCATTTGCTAATGTCATGACGAGACTATTAGAGCATTTTGGAATTTTTTGTTTATTACAACGTTTTTGTTGTTTTCCAATTCAGTAATTCTATTTTGATTTCATCGCTTCACTGACGTGCATATTATGGTATCTACATTAACAATCAGCAACTCTATGATACATAGAGGCAGCTTTCTAAAATATGTGAATGTTGGTTGTAATTCTGAACTTTAATTGCCTTAAAAGTGCTTGCTTACTCCATAAGCGATCAATCTTGCGCATTTGCACAACAGATATATACATTTTACATGTAGTTTTACTTTATTTATATGTTAGGAAAAGTATAGTATAAGTATGATGATTGTAAACATGAGATGTAGACATGTATTTTTTATTTATTTCATGAAAAACGCACTGACGACCGTCACCGTTCACGTCTATGTCAATAATATTTTTTTTATTATTGCAACATTACTTCTATTGTTGCTAGGAAAATGTATTTTTGTATATGAATTAAATTAAAATACGCGTCTATTTATTAATATAAATACTTTGATCGTAATCCTAATATTTTTTTCTTTAATTTGATGTATGATTTGCTTATGTTAATTGAGTTTTTATTTTAAGCCCAGCTCCCATAGTAAAAAAATCTTCTCCCATTTTTTTTGTAAAATATCACCACACCTCAGACTTTTGTGGTCCCATTTCCATTTCACTATTCTATCACTGATTTGATTATTAGTACCTTTTGCTTGGCTATTACAATTTCAGTCACAGTTTTAACAATAACAAATACCTAAACGAACGAGGGACGCACGCCACGCGATGAATGGAACGACTAACTGAATGATTGATTGACGAAAATCACAGACAGATTACACGCAAGGCTGCCAACTGAGCGAAAGAAAAGATGTTTTCGTAAAAAAAAAAATTCACACTAGGCACTTTACCATAGAGTAAATAATCTTGTGTTGTGCATACGAGTTTTTTGACACTCATCCAGAACTGATAGGGTGACCGACCGAGTACCGCTACGAGTACTTTCTTTGCGATACTACTCGTTAAAGTATTGATATCGGTAGAAAAGTATCGAGTAGTTAGTTACTTGTATTTACTCGTATCGTTTCATCCCTCTACCCTAAAGTAACTCTGGTACCTACCTACCTACTAACTACGTGCGTTTGCGTTTTGTTGGTTAATTGCGGTGCGGATAAACACTGAATATTGTGATATTGTTTTGTTGAATTTAAAGGAAATTTAGTTAATTTTCAATGAATTAAATAAGCAAAAATAAGACTCAAAACAATTAATTGTGATGTTCGCCTTGATATGAGTTAATAAATCGTAATTTGTTGAACAGATACAATGTTTTGCCAATGTTTCACGTAAGTATGGTCGATTTTGAGATTTTTTGTTTTGTGAATTTTGAGTAAATACAATTATGACACTTCCTGATTTAGGCAAGATGAATAGGTTATCCTTACGTCTACTTTTGACTTTTGGCTTTGGCTTTTGAAGAAAAAATCATTTATAAATAATATTATAATAAAACTAATGTTTATACATCCTCAATAATGTGACGTTGTAGCACTAACCTAAAGTAATAAATGTAATTGACATATAAAAATATTTTTTTAAAATTAAAGTTTTATTGAATTGGTATTTGAGGAACTTAAAAATAGTAAAAAGAATAGAAAAGATTTCTTCCTCATATTTTTGGTGGTAATTCTGGTTCTTGGTTAACGTTACCCACAACTTCATCATCGGAGCTACTATCATCAGACGAAACTACTGGAACTATTACTTGAACTGCTGGAGGAGCTGCTGCTGTTGCTAGATAAAGGTTTAAACACGTCGCCTGAATATACCAGAGATGTCACCAGTTTTGGGTTGATTGTTCTGCTTTGTCGGTTCATTTCCAGCATTATTAGTTTTATAAGCTCATGGTGACTTTGGAGCTGGTAAAATACAGTCATGCTCAATATTTAGAGCTGCTGCTGTTGTTATTTGGGTTCAAAACTGTTAACTGGTGTTTTGGAACATGTCAATAATACCATTTTTTTCCACGAGGAAGCAGTTTTCGCAAGAAGGTCGAAAGTCTGTACATGGAAGATATTAAAAAAAAAGTTGGCTGGGGATACTTAGAATCACTAACAGAACAGGTTCTAACAGTTTTTAGAATTTTTGTCCGTTTATCTGTTTGTTTGTTTATTTGACCGCGCATCACGTAAAAATGCCTAAACGGATTTGGATGAAACTTTGCACATAGACAGATCATGACCCGGACTAGGATATAGGATACTTTTTATCCCAGTATTAGGTTCCTGTGGAATAGTGTAGTCTTCGCGAACGAAGTCGCGGGCGACAACTAGTAAATAATATTATGTTTAATTTGTATCCGTAATATCTTGATTTTAAATAAATTATAAAGAAATAAAAATAGTTAATATGATGTAAGTAGGTAGTGGGCTAGTTTAGCCTGCCTATGTCCATTTTTACACCAAAATAAAAAAATATGGAGCAACAAAGTCATAATGTCTGAAGACGCCTGCACATCAACCTATCCAAAACTATCAAATTTCTTCAAAACATTTTCAACCATAATATTAAAGGCTCAAAGTTTAAAGTCTATTAAGGAAATTTGACAGTTTGTGGTAGGTTGATGTGCAGGCGTGTTGTACATAAGAGTCGTTGTTGTTACAAAGCTAAACTATTCAAAATTTTGTATGAGGTTTTATATTAGTTAGAGAAACAAATGTCACAACTGTGACATTATCGCACCAAGTGCAGAGGTACTTTAGGCAACTTATTACATATTTAGATCATTCTTTTAAATATTGCAGAGGTGACAGTGTTGCACCGGGGGTGCGATACTGAAAGTAAATTCTGCTCTTTTATTAATATTATTATTGTTAAGTACCTAATTATTGTTAAAGTAATGGACTGAGTGAGAGTATATTTAAGAGTTACTTTAAGATTTTTTACTTAAAATTTTACGCAAATATTGTTGCCAACAAATTAAAATTTAAAAAAGGAAAAAGTAAAGAAAAAAATCCCACAAGCGGTATTCAAACCCGCACCCCATGAAATTCTGGGCCAGGTGCACTATCAATTTTGCTATTGTGGCTCAATCCAACTCGCCGAAATTAACAAACACTATCTACTTTTACTCTGTAAGCCAATGGAGCCCCATTCAATGTCGACAACTACGTCATCAACATCCGATCTTAATATTTTTACAAACATTAAATGATCAGTTAAGAATTAGGAAAGCTATGTTTATGATTATTTACATAATAATTTTACGAATATTTTATTGAGAAAAAATTACAATTTGAAAAAGACAGGGTTGAAACAATTCTGCGAGCGGGATTCGGACCCGCACCCCATGACATGCCGGGTCAGGTGCACTACCAACTATGCTATTGTGGCTCAATCAAAATCGCTAAAATTAACAAACACAATCTATCTCACAAGCGGGTTTGAATCCCGCTCGTGGAATTGCTTCAACACTTTGTCTTTTTTCAAAGAGTTACTTAACTCTTACTTAAAAAAGACAAAGTGTAGATGTTAGCAGTTTTTGCTAACCAGCGAAGTGAAATGTTAGTGATGGTAATAGAGAACTGACTAATCACAAATTTCTGTATATTAGTGATTAGTCAGTGACAGTTTCTGGTATATTCAGGCGACATGTTTAAACCCTTAACTAGCAACAGCAGCAACAGCTCCTCCAGCAGTTAAAGTAGTAGTTCCAGTAGTTCGTCTGATGATAGTAGCTCCGATGATGAAGCTGTGGGTAACTTTAACCAAGAACCAGAATTACCACCAAAAATAAGAGGAAGAAATCTTTAACAAAAGAAGACTTATTATAACACTGCCGAACTTAAAAGTTAAGAGATAATTTATAAATGTCTTATATCTAGACATCTGTTAAAAAGGATTTATTAAACATCCCTAAGGATCACAGGCTTTCTATGTTCATACAGGTGAAGTTGGGGGTTTTGGATTCGAAAAATTCAATGTTTTTATAACAGAAATAACGATTGCCTCATATTTTTTCTTCAATTTTCAAAAGATTTTTATCAAACGAATAATAACACGAATTAGAAAATCAAATTAAATCTCCGAATCAACGTAAAACAGCGTCACCAACAAACTCACGCGCTCAACTTACTCACATTATCGCATGTGACGAATAAGTTGAAAGTTTAGGATACAAAATATCTATGTAATTTCACTGCCTCCTACAACGGTGTTAAACAGCTTAACTAATTTCAGTGGTTGTCTGCTGTCGATAAGGCTATCTCTTGTTTTTCTGTTTGTGGTATAGCAATTTTTAAAAGAATTTTACAAATCGGTCCACAAATGACAGAGAAATCGCCGGACATACATAAAAAAAAATACATCCAATCGGATATATTACCTCCTTCTTTTTGAAGTCGGTAAAAAAAATGCCACATGCTAAAGACGTCAATTCCCACCATGATATCGACTAGATTAGCATTCACTAATTTCCCAGAATCCCGGGATTCATATTTTAAAAAATATTTTATAAGAAGCCGCTTCCATAATATTGTATCCAAAAATGAACTTTAGGTAAATATGCATCCGAATATCCGATCTCTAATTATGTGTCAATTAGGTAAATATTTTAATTAAGTGCTTTTGTTTCTGATAACAATCACTTTACAAAAACACAATGTTGAAAAATTTCCACAAGCAGGATTTGAATCTGCACCCTTCTGTCATACCGGGTCAGGTGCTCTTCCAATTGAGCTATCGTGGTTCTAACCAGCCCGCCGAAATTATTTCTTAACTTTAGTTATATTTAATTTAAAATTGTACTTGGTATGCTTACATTTATTAAATTGTAACAGAACAGATTTGGCAATTTTCAAATTATTCTCAGTAAGCCAATCACTTAATGAGTGAATTATACGTGTATTATTTAATGGCAGTCTCGTGCTTAATTAATGAATTATGATTTTTGTCAGTGGTCACTATAATTGAAATGTCATCCGCGTAAACAACACATTTATTGTCAGTTGATTCATTTATGTCATTAACATATAAAATGAACAGAATGGGCCCTAAGATGCTTCCTTGTGGAACGCCGAATTTCATTTCGCTATAGTCCGACTTAAAGTGTACCATTTCTTTATTTATCACACTACTGATGGAAACACATTGCCTACGATTTGTTAGAAAGGAACTAAACCATTGTAGTGGAACACTTCTAAATTCTAGTTTTTGTAATAGGATATCATGCGAGACACATTCAAAGGCCTTGGTTAGGTCAAAAAATAACCCCGTCTTCAAACGGTTATTATTTAAATTCAAGATCATAAATAGCTAAACCAGTCGACTTGTTCTTTTGTAATCCATATTGTTCGCTCTTTATTATTTTATATTTCTGGTAGAAATCTATTAATCTTTTGTGCATATGTTTCTCAAAAACTTTTGAGAAAATAGGCACAAGACTAATTGCGCGATAATTACTTATATCATCTTTATCGCCCTTCTTATAAAGGGGTTCTACAATCGAACGTTTTTGTGCCCTTGGAAAAGTTCCTGTTAAGAACGACATATTGATGAGATATGTTAATACATCAAGTATTTCCATGATGCACGCATTTAATATTGCCGTACTTATGCCATTGTATCCTTCAGAAAATGTATTATTTAATGAAATCATTTCTGTTTTTACCTCGTTCGCAGACATAGGTTTGATAAACATTGAATTTCCTATAATTTATTTTGCGCTATCACTGGAGCTTTGGGCGACGTGTAACAACCAGGAATGTCCAAGAAGAACTTATTAAAGGCATTAGCTATATCAACGGGATTTTTCAGATGGTTATTGCCAATTTTAATAGTAGAAATAGTATTATTATTTATTGTAGAGTGATTTTTAACTTCCCTATTTATGATTGACCAACATGGTCAATGCCTGCATTTATTATTACTTTTATCGATAAATTTAATATTACAATTCTTTTTTGTGTTATGTCGAATATTAATGTGAAATAATGGTGGATTATTAACCATTAAGTGTTTGTGAGTGTGCATGAGTATTGGCAAATGAAACAAAACAGTACTCGCTAGTAGAGTATATTATGATGTTACCTTTGTACAGTCATAAAATGAACCATTAAAATTTAACTTAGGAATCCTGCCTTGAAATGTCGGTATAAAAGTAAAGTTTACATATGTTTTAAGTCTTTAGTTCCTGGTAATTTGTGATTTTAGACAGTCGGTCAAAAGGCAAGCCATTTCCAGATTATTTATTAGCAATACCTAGTACCTACTTATAAATAATATATCATCTTTTATTTATTTTTTCAGGTTGCTGGTAGTACTACCTATAATTTTTTTTGGAGTGCTCCTTTTCGGAGCATTAGTGATTATACCATGCGCATTTATATTTGCATCATGGTACATGCGTATAAAAGAGCGTAAACTGCAGCGAAGAAAGCGAGATGGGGCTAACGTGGCCTTCTTCCACCCATATTGCAATGCTGGAGGAGGTGGGGAGAGGGTGTTGTGGGTTGCTATCAAAGCCCTTTTGGTTAGGTGAGTAGGTCAGAAATCTTACTTACAATGGCAGAAAAATGATTGTAAAGTCAATAAGAGTATATAATAATACTATGTTACTAGTAGAATTAACAAAATTTTGTTTTCTTTTTTATTACTCTTGTTGTTTCACCTTATTTTTTCTCTATTGCATATACTGCCTGCCTTTATTTATATAAAGGCTTATTTATTTTTTTGTATATTATGTATGTATGTGTTGTTAATAATAGGGGTTAAAGTATGAAATTGCCGTTTTATTGTATTAGGTACTTCGAATTGACATAGAACCTTCATGGTTTGAGATTTTTGAGTGAAACTTTTTTCACATGGTACCTATGAAGTTCTTCTTCTAAAAAATGTGCAACATTCGATTATCGACTTTCAGTTGTTTTTTTATTCAGCTTAGACAAGAAAGATGGATACTTCGAAAATTAGAGTTATTTTTGAATACGAGTTCCGACGCGGAGCTAACGCGGCAGAAACAGCTCGCAATATCAATGTTGCGTTTGGAGAGGGGACTGCTAATGAACCCACCGTGCGATTTTGGTTTAAACGCTTTCGTGATGGAAACTTTGATTTGAAGAACGAACCACGTGAAAGACCGCCCACACAGGTGAATAACAATGAATTGAAAGAGATGGTTAAAGCCGATCCGAGCCAAACTACCCAGGAGTTAGCGGCATGGTTTAACGTTACCTTACCAACAATATTGACTCATTTGCGTCAAATCAATAAAATAAAAAAATATGAGAAATGGGTGCCTCATGATTTGACTGATCTGCAGAAAGAAACGGGTGTTGAAACTTGTGTTGCCTTGTTGAATCGATACAGAAATGAAGGAATATTGGATCGAATTGTGACATGTTCTGAAAAGTGGATTCTTTACGATAACCGTAAGCGAAAAATGCAATGGCTGACCCCAGGTCAAACGCCGCAACAGTGTCCTAAAGCAAAGCTTACCAATAAAAAGGTAATGGTAACTGTTTGGTGGTCTCAGCATGGTGTTATTCACTATAGCTTTCTCCGATCTGGTCAAGCAATAACGGCAGATGTCTACTGTGCCGAACTTCGAACAATGATAGCAAAACTAGCAGTAAAATAGCCCCGACTCATGGATCGATCTTCACCATTATTGCTCCATGATAACGCGAGATCTCATACATCACGAGAAACCGTTTTAACTCTACCGGAACTGCAATTAGAAACCATTCGTCACCCTCCGTATTCGCCAGACCTTGCTCCAACGGACTACCATTTTTATCGTGATTTGGACATTTTTCTAAGTGATAAAAAGTTTTCTTCTCAGGAGGCAGTACAAAATGCTTTCACACAGTTTGTCGAATCTAGATCACGAGAGTTCTATCGCAAAGGCATAAATGACCTTCCTATTAGATGGCAGCAATGAATCGATAATAATGGTAATTATTTTGATTAAATATATATGTTAAATTAAAAAAAAAACGAATTTCAATTTTTCAGTACAAATCGGCAATTTCATACTTTAACCCTTAATACATCTTCTTCTTCTGTATTGTAAAAAAATATTTAATCCTACTAATATTATAAACGCGAAAGTTTGTAAGTATGGATGGATGTTTGTTACTCTTTCACGTAAAAACTACTGAATGGATTTTAATGAAACTTTCCTCATATACAGACCATGACCCAGACCAGCATATAGGATTTTTTTTTTAAGCCTAAGCTATGCAGTTAAGAACAGCTGTTTTATTATAACAGTGCTATTTTGTTTACAGATACCCAGACACTAGTGTTTACATATACACTGTTGAAACAGCGGAGCCACAGACTATATTGGACAAAGCCCAGAATCAGTTCAATGTGAAGGTGGACGCTACAAAGGTCAATTTTGTCCGGCTGTCCCTCCGAAGAGCGATTGAGGCCAGAACGTATCCGTACTTCACGCTGCTGATGCAGAGCATCGGTTCAATGGTGCTAAGCATGGAGGCCTACATGAAGTTTAACCCAGGTATTTGTTAAATTAATTGTACTGTTCCCAAGTTTAGTCTATCTGTAGGTTGCTGGTTTATATCCGGCTCGATAGACCTGTAGGGCTTGCCGGTGCTTTATAATAAAACCCCACAAAAGAATACGTCCTAAGTCCAATAGAAACTGCAATATAGACTTAGACAGTGTAGCAATGAGCACTTAAAAATAAAAAGTAAAATAGACTTAGACATTTAGACATAACCATTTTATAATACCACTGTAAGACACAACAGTTGATATACTGTGGGTTGGCGTTCACCTTGTCGTTGTTCCGGTACCGGGGGTGGTAGAGAAGAGAGACAATGTCACTAGATCATCGGTACACGACGTAGAAGGTCGTGGGTAACCGCTGGTAGCGAGCTCCACAAAACCGATCTTTGTGGCCATCCATGTGGGAGGCTTTTGTCTGGCGGTGGACGTCTTTCGGTTGAGATGATGATGATTGTAAGTATAACAGACTAGGTATAATATTTAACCTTTTGAGCGCCAATACCTACAAAACGCAATGTGTCCTCCAGCGCCAAGCTATAAATGTATAACGAATGGATAGTAAAATGTAGTGATGAGGGTAATTATTTTTTCGATAAATGTTATTTACATATTTTTTTTCCATAAATATGTTGTTAAAGACATTTAAATACAGATAAATAAAATAATGACTAATGTATTTCGAAATCTTGTTTTATTTTACAATATCTATAGATAATGATAAAACAAAAACATAAATCAGTTCAGCCATAATGAATTGAGAACATCCCTATAACCTTATGACGTCATCCCGTTGTCTTCATATAAAGACCGTGGCGCCCGTAGCACGTAAAATGAGCGTGAAATTCAATTTTTATTAGGGATGTCTATGGTCTCGATGTACTATTAATTTCATCGGATTCAGCATCCGTATTCGTATTAGTTCTTCTGAACTTAATTTGTTATCTTCACTCATTTTTTATTTACACTATTACAAATGAGGAAAAAAAAAACAAACACCATCCATACTCGGAGCTGCACTATCTCCCACTGACTTTAATGCGCTTATATGACGTTTAAGCGCATTCAAATAGCGCGCGTTTAATTGTCTATGACGCACGAGGCGCGGGACAGGGTCAATCAATATTGATATCCGTACTTACCATAAACTGTATTTTTATCAAAATTCATAATTGCTGTTTAAAATAAAAGTGCTTTATTTAAACATTAATAGTGTCGGTGGAAGCCTTAGAAACTTATTATGTAACCACATCACTAAGCGTCTTCCTATAAAGACTATGGCGCCTGGGGCACTATAATTTTATTGACCAGTATTATTTTGCTGTTTTTAAAAATAAACAAAGGCATTTTTATGTAAAACAATATTTACATAAAAATGACAGTTTATGGTTTTAGCCAATAATAAAAGTACGCATAAAATAAAACAAAGCATTTGCTTACGTATTTTTATTATTAAACGTCATGATAAGATTTTGTCTTCTAATAAAGACGTGGCGCTTAGGGCACGGAAACGTCTGTCTTCCCTAGAAGACCGTGGCGCTCAAAAGGTTAATTTTTGATTCAAAGAATGCTATTAGTACATGTTATGCTCGTAAAGGTCACGCCGCCCCGGCCGCCGACACATTGCCTACCAGCGGTCATATACAGGGTGTCCAGTTAATAATGAATAACCTTTCATATTTGGATAGATATGCCTTACTTATGTCTGATTGCTATCTAATATTTGGCATAATTTCAACTTTGTAAATTATAGTACAGTATTTGGTGCATACAACTTAGCTACCTTTTACAGGTACTGCAATATTTTCAACCTTAATAAGTAGTAATGACGATACATACGATAAATAAATATGATTTGATTTGATAACATAAACACTTAATATTTAAGTGTTTTCTCTCTTTTTTAGAAAAGGTGCCTTTTTTAACACTGAAATTATAATATTTTTTTGTGATTTTTGTTCTAATACTCATAGATACTTGCATAATCAAATGAATGCATTATTTGTGCCCAAAACATAGAGGAAGCTTTTAAATTCAAATTCAAATTCAAAAATCATTTATTCAGTTTAGGCTACAAGTAGCTCTTATGAATGTCACTATGCCATCGGTTCGTAAGTCTACTCTGGGCGGGAGATCTTGTACTGAGAAGAACCGGCAAGAAACTCAGCAAGTGTCCAGCTCTTTTCTCCCTTACAGCGTCAAAAATATTGGAAAATGCCCTATTTTAGCAGGACACTTTCCATCACAAATAAACCCATAAAAAAAAATATATAGAAGACCACATGTAAAAAAAACAAAATTAAAAATCTTACCTCAGGTAAAAGTTCCAATTTCCACAATGTCATACAGTACCACTACAGTACTCTAATAAAAGTCAAAAATTGTTTAAGAAAAACAAAGTTTGTTAAACATATCTTTTGTAAAGGTTTCATATAAGAAATTTTGGACTTCACACTTTGGTAGCCTCGAAAACCTTGCAACTTTGACTAAATCGAAATTTTGCCATATTTTAGAGAGCAATCACAATCAGACCTATCCACATGAGATCCACATGTGAATCAGACCTATCCACATGAGATTTGGACATATGAAAGATCCAAATCTGAAAAATCCATTAATACTCAATACTTTATTGCATTGTAATGTTAGGAATAAATTAGAATATTTAATTTGCTAAGAATATGGTGGGTATTACTATATGCTGGTCATATTTTTATAGTTTCACATAATTTGCCATGTAGACAGGCAAAATTTACAGTTCAATTAATTAATTTAAAAATATACATGTTAATTATATATACCTATAGTTTACACAATAAGATAGTAAGTTTTTACAATGGGATCAATTACGGATCCTGTCGGGCACAGCACAGCTCAGTAAGAGGGAGGAAGAGAGATCATTATCATTTTGAATATAATTATATTTATTTGTATTATTTTTATTTACTAGACACCCAGTATAGTGGGGACATAAGATGAGCTAGCGGTGACGATTGTTCCTTCCCCCAGACGTGTACATAGACACGACCGGGTTTGCGTTTACTTACCCGGTGTTCCGGTACCTGGCGCAGTGCCCCGTCGGCTGCTACACCCACTACCCCACCATCACCAGCGCCATGATGAGGCGTGTCAAGCACCGCGTCGTTAGCTACAACAACTCCTCGCTTATCGCCAGGAACCCACTGTTCACGTGGATGAAGCTGCTCTATTACAAGATATTCGGATGGGTGAGTCACGCTGGTCCATCCTATGCTGGTCTAGGACATGAAAATAATGTCTTTTTTTAAAATATCTTATGTGTAAGCACTTGGCCTTCATCTCACCCGATGTTAAGTGATGGTAAGGCCGTAGGCGGAAGTGCACTTCACCCGGAATCCTCAACTACTGAGGCACTGGCTATCTTATCACTAGCTGCTGGAACAACAATGCCACAGACATTGATGGAGATGGTGACATATTTAGATAAGATGGTGGTAGATAGCCAGGCGGGCAAACAAGCACTAACACCAACCAACTCCCCGCTGGGAATCGAACCCGGGACCGGTGGTCCTAACCGCTATACCACAGAGGCGATTTTTATCAGCTGCCTAACTTGGCGTGCATGTCATAAGAGCCGACTATGGGTATCAAGATATTCGCACATATCAGGCGATCGATCAGCTAGTAACCTGTCACTGACTACTTCCCCGATTCCTTCTCGTGTGTAAATGTGGTGTGTGTGTGATTTTGGTTCTCTCACAACCCCTTTTTAGTACATACATTAGTAACCATATTATGATGTCTTATTTAAATACCGAAAATGTATACTTCTAACTGAGAAATGTATGATTTGGTTTCTATAAGATCATTAAAAATTTGGTAAATAAAGATGTTTAATTTTTGAAAGTGTGAAAGTGGGTTGAGAATGAATGAGTTACTCGTCAAATGTCTTCTCTATGCGGATGACCAAGTACTACTTGCGTCTTCGGCCGAGGAGTTGCAGGAGATGGTAACGGCTATGGGTGGAGCTTTTGTTAGAAAGGGAATGAAGATGAATGTAAAGAAGACGAAAGTGATGGTGTTTGAAAGAGATGAGGCAGTGACAGACTGCAATATCGTGATTGGGGATGAACAAATTGAACAGGTGAATGAGTTTGTGTATCTGGGTTCAAAGTTTACAAGAGATGGAAAGTGTGAGAGTGATATTGAAAGAAGAGTGAATGCAGGAAACATGGTGAATGGAGCTTTGCACTCCTTTATGAACAGTCGGAAGGTGTCTAACAAGGCTCGTTTGGCTGTGCATAGGGGGGTGTTGGTTCCGACACTCATGTACGGAAGTGAAAGTTGGGTATGGCAGAAGAAACATGAAAGCAGAATAAATGCAGTAGAGATGAGAGCGTTAAGAAGTATGATAGGAGTTAAACTGAGTGACAGGATAAGGAATAGTGAGATAAGGAAACGTTGTGGTCTGAAAGAAGATGTAGTGACAAAAATTGAGAAAGGCATGCTGAGATGGTTTGGCCATGTCGAGAGAATGGATGAAGAACGATTGACGAAAAAAGTGTATAAGGCGAGTGTGAATGAAAGTGTTGGTAGGGGTAGACCTAAGCGGACGTTTCGAGATCAAATCAGGGACGTCTTGAAAAAAGGCCAGGTCAAGAGTACCCTAAACCGAAGAGCATGTATGAAGGGAATAATGAAAGTGGACGAAGCGAAACAAGTATGTAAGGATCGTAGCAAATGGAAAGAAGTGGTCTCTGACTACCCCTACGGGAAAGAGGCGTGATTATATGTATGTATGTATGTAATTTTAATTAAAAAAATAAAGTAAGTAAGTTAACAGCCTATATTTGTCCCACTGCTGGGCAAAGTCCTCCATCATTGAAATCAAATCATCGCTACAATTGATGGGTAATGGCTCTTTCACCACGCTTGCCGAATGCGGGTTGGTGATCACAAACCCGGGCTATGCATCTAAAAATCCGAAATACATTTTGCCCGACCTGGGAATTGAACCGGGACCTTCGGGTATCGGGCCGAGCGCTCTGCCACTTGGCCACCGAGGCGTTAAGTAAGAAGAAAGAAAGGAAGTAATACTTCAATAAGCTTTATCGTTTTTATGTAAAAATGTAAGAAGAAACCGAAAGACTTATGGTACAGACGGCAGCAGATCAACCTACCACAAAATGTAAAATTTCTTTAATAAATTTTGAACCTTAGCAATTGGGTATAAAGATCAATATCGATTAGAGAAATTTGACAGTTTTGGATAGGTCGATGTGCAGGCGTGTGTACATTGTTTTGACAGCTACGTGACATTGTCAGAATACCGCTGCATTCCGTTAGGAAAGTTGATTTACTTTAGTGTTTGAGATAATTCTGTCATGAAAACTATTCATTTATTTGAAGAAAATCATTTTTCGAATAAGCTTATTTCATAAAATTGGCTATCTTTCGGTATTGTGTACAAGGTGTTAGCATTTTCTCCATACAAAATTAAACATCTCCTTTTCTCATATACAAAATAAGTCTAATAAGACTAATATAAGACTTAATGTTTGACCAGCTCAGTTTATGTCCCCACTGCTGGGGCACCAGCCTTCCCTATGAGATGGATAGGGAAAACGGGCCGTAAACCACCACGCGGGATCAGTACAGATTGGTGGTTGTTAGCGATTGCTAATGCAGCCGGGATCAACGGCTTTGCGTGCTTGGGACGGAGTTCGAGATGACATATTTTTGGTAACCCATCCGACTGCCGGTCTTTGCGAAAGTTGCTTAATCTAAGCAATCGCAGACCGGGCGTGTTAACCACTGCGCCATCGAGCTTTGTTATATGCAATCTTTACATAATATAAAAGTAGCTCCCGCTGCCTGTACGGTTAGGGATTTTAATACAGTAATATCAGCAATAGATAGAGTTATTCAAGAGGAAGGCTTTTTCTTTTAGTTGATGGCTTCGTGCGATTAGCACATTTAGCCAGTGTCAAAGTAATTTTTCTTACAAGTAATACATAAATATACAATATTTCCTGGACTTCTTGGCGGGAAAGTGAAGAGTCATGTCTGCGGTTTTGTTTTATTTTCTAAAATTGTGTTATGTCGAATATTAATGTGAAATAATGGTGGATTATTAACCGTTAAGTGTTCGTAAGTGTGCATGAGTGTTGGCAAATGAAACAAAACAGTGCAATGTTACTTTTCAAATTCTCACAAGAAGTCTGCGTGAGGACTTAGTAAAGCCCCACATCTTTACTGAGATACTCGAGGGGTTGGGGGGGTAATATCATTTCTCATTTCTATTATCATTCATCATCATCAATATTGTTTATTTATGTATTACAATGAAATTAAGAAACTATGTAAGATTTCGGCATATGGACACGAATCCCTGCCATGTACCTACAACTTCAAATTAAAAAAAAAAACAATATTTCCTTTCAGTATGATGATGATGATGATGATGAATGAAAATAGAAATGAGAAGTAAGAAATGATATACCCCCAACCCCTCGATTATCTCAGTATCAGTAAAGATGTGGGGCTTTACTAATTCCTCGGGCGGACTTCTTGAGAGAATTTGAAAAGTGAAGTTGCACTGTTTTCTTTCATTTGCCAACACTCGTGCGCCTTGAACTTAACGGTTAATAATCCACCATTATTTCACATTAATATTCGACATAACACAAATTTTAGAAAATAAAACAAAACCGCAGACATGACTCTTTATGTTCCCGCCAAGAAGTCGAATACGGGTGTTGGTTTAACTCAAGCGTACGAAGCCGCAAGCGGGCCGCTAGGTTTGTATTATAATGAAATTGGATGATTTAGACGACAACTCGATTTGTAAACATTCAAAACGGCTGATCCTTACTGGCGCTGTCATAAGGTCGAAAATACGTAGCGCCCGCGACGTTTGAGACCGCTTAGAAATAAACAGAATCTTAAAATATTAAAAAAAAATATATTTGTTTTAGTTATCAAAATGTGCAGCTACTAAATTACGAATATTGATGTGATTGGAGTGGTTTCCAAGCATACAAGTTTAGTCATTTAGTTGTAGTTTCAACAATAGTGATTTTTTTGAGGTGTTTTCGAAGATAATTAATTATGATCGAGTCAAAATTATACAATCGTGTATTTGAGCTAGCAAATTCAAGATAAAAACATGTATATACCTTAATCAACATTTCCGATTCGGCAGTCTTTAACTATTCGACGAAAGTTCAGTGTGTAGCCTTTATAATCACAGCCACGTTTCAGTTGTACGGAGTGGTGGGCCGCTGCGCCGACGTGGTGATGGTCAACGGCACCTGGACCGAGGACCACATCAACGAGCTGTGGAACATCCCCTTCAGCACCTACAGGGTGTACCCGCCGTGCGAGGTAACCAGTTATATACAATTTACAAAATATATTTCTATGACTTCTTAGAATTGAATAACTGTAAATACAATTTTCGATTGAAGGTTAAATTCTCAAGTCAGACAGTGTGTTTTGTCGATGCATAGCGGCAGGCTTATTACCGTTAAGAGCAACCAGTTGTTAATTGTACAAATGCAACGCAACTGCTGTTGTTGCGGTTGGTAAATTGGTATTATAACATCTAAAATGTTTTTGTTTTGTTTATATAATTTTAACGCAAATTTTGTTGCGAAACAAATTACAAAATAAATAAATAGTGTTGAATAATTTCGGCGGGCTGGTTAGAACCACGATAGCTCAATTGGAAGAGCACCTGACCCGGTATGTCAGAAGGGTGCAGGTTCAAATCCAGCTCGTGGAAATTTTTTCAACATTTGTGTTTTTGTAATTATAACATCTTTCAAAGGTTCCCATAGTATTCTTCACTACAACTTTTCTTTGCAACAGCCTCGTCAGAGCTAACCTTGAGTACGCATCTGTTATTTGGTCTCCGCACTATGCAGTGAACTCAGGCAAAATTGAGAGAGTACAGAAAAAGTGTCTTCAAAATATTGAATTATAGAAAAATTATGTTACTTCGAAAGATTAAGCCACTTTGGAGTAAAACCACTTGAAACTCGCCGTAAACAGCAGGATCTGATGCATTTCTATAAATTGTTACACTCCAGATTTCCCTCCCCCCTACTTATTGTGTATTCTTAATTTCAACACCAAATTACTCTCCCGGAACCGCAAGCACAGGTTGTTCGTCTTACAAACATATAAAAATAATACCTGCTAATTTCAATCCGTTTTTTTTCCTTTAGTTGATGGTTTCGTGCAATTAGCACATTTAGCTAGTGGCAAAGTAATTTTTCTTACAGGTAATACATAAATGAACAATACTTACTTCCTGTATAATGATGATGATGATGAATGATAGTAGAAGTGAGAAATGATATACCCCCCAACCCCTCGAGCATCTCAGTAAAGATGTGGGGCTTTAGGTACTAAGTCCTAACGCGGGCTTCTTGAGAGAATTTGAAAAGTGACGGTGCACTGTTTTGTTTCATTTGTCAACACTCATGCGCACTTACGAACACTTAACGGTTAATAAATCCATCGTTATTTCACATTAATATTCGACATAACACAAATTTTAGAAAATAAAACAAAACCGCAGACATGACTTCATTTTCCCGCCAAGAAGTCCGTTCGTTGTGTTGTTGTTGTACGAAATTCTTTTTTTTTTTCATTTGTGTTTGTCTTTGTTTTTTTTGCAGTTCAATAAATGTTTGTTATTGTTATCAATGTAACCCCAGGTGACGGAGCTGAAGCAGCTGCGCTCCCTGGTGAAGGAGTCGGACCCGATCCTGGTGCTGTCCGTGGCGCAGTTCCGGCCCGAGAAGGACCACCCGCTGATGCTGCAGGCCATGTACGAGCTGCGGACGCTGCTCGTCAAGAACGAGCTGCTGTGGCACAAGGTAAAGACATATGCCTTAGATACCCATATTACAATAATACTGGTTACGATTCGGAGACCTCTTTGGGGAAACCGAGAGGTTTGTCTGTGCAATTGCTGATGAACTCATGATGACGAATAATTACCGGAAATATATCCTGAGGGACGGGAGGATCGACATCTGTCGGGCATGCCGCCGTCCCGGGTGAGTCAATCAGGCATATTATTTACGGTTGTTCTCATCTAGCTAACGGTGAGTACTTACACAGACATGACCTTGTAGTTGGGATTACCCATCAGTAACTTGCTCTTCGATATGGTCTTGTAGAATCTGAGGTGCCGTACTATAAGTCCACGCCGGTGCCTGTTCTCGAAAATGGTTATGCCACGCTCTACTGGGATCGATCAGTTATCACGGACAGGACAATTATTGCCAATAAGCCTGATATCGTGTTGAAAGATCGGTCGACGCGCCAGGCAATGCTCATCGATATCACCACCCCGCATGATGAGAACCTTGTGAAAGCCGAAAAGGACAAGCTCACTAAGTACCTTGACTTGGCTCACGAGGAGGCCGCTATGTGGGATGTGGATTCGACGATCATTGTCCCCATAGTCGTACGTATCTGCAAACGGCCTTATAGCGAAGAGTCTCGACCAAACATCTCAAGAGGCTCTCGCTGGATGGATGTGTGTTGCCTTCTGTATCTGATCAAGGGTCAGATACAGAAGGCAACACTCCTGGACACAGCACGCATTGTCAGGTTTCTTTCTCTGCAGCCTTAATCGCCGGTAGATGGTGATGATGAATGATGATGAATGATAATAAAAATGAGAAGTGAGAAATGATATACCCCCAACCCCTCGAGTATCTCAGCAAATATGTGGGGCTTTACTAATTCCTCGGCGGACTACTTGAGAGAATTTGAAAAGTAGTAGTTGCACTGTTTTGTTTCATTTCCCAACACTCATGCACACTTACAAACACTTAACGGTTAATGATCCACCATTATTTCACATTAATATTCGACATAACACAAATTTTTGAAAATAAAACAAAACCGCAGACATGACTCTTCACTTTCCCGCCAAGAAGTCAACGCCGTAATTTAAAATGAAGTAAAAAAAAAATCTGACCCGTATTTTTATTAGGGAAATTGATTCTACTCTCCATTCTGAACAAACTAATTTCTGGTTGTGCGCAATTTCATTAACGTATAGAGGAGATAAAGGATGGCGCCGATGATGCCATGGCAGCCTCCAATTGAGACGACGCTAAGGGCGGTAATACACTGGCAGCTTGAAGCAGTCAATCAGATCGACAGCATAGTTAACTACGAAACTGCTTGAGCGGTTCCATGTGTGTTTGTAAATAGAGGACTGTAGTTCACTATGCAGTCGCAGCGTGAACCAGTCGAGCCTGACTGCTTCAAGCTGCCCGTGTATGGCCCTAAGCATTGAGCTAAAATACGATCTACCCAGTTATTGTTTGCTTATCTTGTCTTTTAAATAAATATAAAATGTAATTAATGAAATCGAATATATTTACTTTTGTCAGAAATGTACAAAATCTGCACAAAGAAAACCATACGATTAGGACAATCTAACCTAAATATATTCCATTTCATATTTATTTTAAGGACAACCAACAAGACAAACACAAACAAGATGGCGCAAAAGGCTTCCACTCAGCAATACGTACCGTCGTTGTTTCTGATTTCCATAAAACGAATGCTTTAGGTACAGACGCCTGCACATCAACCTACCAACCATATGGTTTAAACATAGAGTTCATAGTCTATTAAGGAAATTTGACAGTTTGTGGTAGGTTGATGTGCAGGCGTGTGTACTTACCTTGGGATCAGAACAATGTATGTGATGTTGTCTAATACTTATATATATATGTCAAGCCAGAAGACATAAATCTTACCTTTTTTTCTTCCAGATTAAACTGGTACTAGTCGGCTCCTGCCGCAACGCTGAAGACGAGGAACGGGTCCAGAACCTCAAAGACTTAGCTCGTCACCTGTCCTTAGAAGACAATGTGCAGTTCGTAGTGAACGCTCCGTTTGCGCGCCTGCTGCAGCTCTACCAGACTTCCACGCTGGCGCTGCACGCCATGTGGAACGAGCACTTCGGCATCAGTGAGTCTCTTCAGCCTATAGCCAACTTTTTCAGTCAAAGTGAAGTCAAAGTCAAATCGTTCATCTAAATACATACAGGATGTTTGGTTATATGTGTATAGTCCCGAAACATAGGCATGCAACCAAGTATAACTAACACCGTGGTAACATGCAAAATAATGTTTATGAAGATTTACTTTTCCATACATAAACTCGAATTTGTTTTATCACATTATTTTTGTTCAACTCTGACATGTTTTGACTTCTGTTTTATTTGGATCATGAGGTTAACGAACAAGAGCAATGTATCAGCTGGACCTAGGGTTGTCGCTTTACCTGTCCTGACTGACTGATACATCATCGACGAGCCGAAACCGCTGGACCTAATTGAATTAAATTTATACGGTAGGTTAATTGAGTGACGTAACCAGCCAACCATAAAAGGATTTTACAGAAATCATACCCTAAGGGAGTCAAATAGGGGGTGAAAGTTTGTATGAAAGTCCGTCAGTTTTGAAGTAAAATACATGAAAATTGGTATTTGGCTTTTTGAAAAGAAATAAAGAATGACGTCTCAGGTTTTTTTTTTAAATAGTAAAAAATGAAAAAACCTTTTTTTTTTTGGGGAAATTGTTATTTTCAAAGTATTATCTATAAAAAATGAATAATTTAATCGATCTATACATTTTTTAATAATAATAAAGAATGACGTGTTTTTGCATTTTTCGAAAAGTTTGTATGGAAATCTGTCATTCCTTAAATTTTGGTATTTAGCCTGGTTAGAAATAATGAAGTGTTTCAGGGTTTTCCGAAAATGATCCCTTACGTAAGGGATGACAATTCGTACAGGGATTCAAAACTGACCAAAATTACTTAAACCGAGTGATCTTTATTACGTTGTTTTGTGTTACACACTTTTTTTTTTACTAACTCTAGCTCGCATGGATTTTAATTATGGCATAGTGTCATTCACAAGAGCTACTTGTAGCCTAAACTGAATAAATGATTTAAAAATTTTGAATTAAAAAATGAAAATCTTAATGTTGAATGACGTGACATGTTTACCACTAAACATGTCACGTCATTCAACATTAAGATTTTCATTTTTTAATTAAAATTTAATTAGATCACTCTAATGCCTGATTTCACCATTGACCCCTAAGTTTTAGGTGTCCCCTAAGCCATGTTAGGTGACAGTTGTTGGAGCAAAACCGTCACCTAATGACTTAGGGCTCACCTAAAACTTAGGAGTCAATGGTGAAATCAGGCCTAACTCTTATTACTTATACCCTTATGATATTTCCCTTTTGCTTTTATTACAAACAAACACTAGTCGTGTAGCGCACGTGAGCAAAGCCGCGAACAAAAGCTAGTTCAATATAATCCTTTACTTATTGACGTCAAAACTAAGTATAAAATTCAAATAATAATAAACTAAAATTTAGTTTAACCTAACTAATCTACCAACTGCTGGACTTGAGCCTCTTAAGCCTTGAGCCTTATAAGTACATTGTTTATTTTAATTTGTTGTATTAAAAGAATTATATATCTATCTTCCGCGGTCCGCCTGTTGCCGACTGATTAAGAACCATGAATAAATCAGCCTCTCTCCCCCAGGTGTGGTGGAATGCATGGCGGCGGGTCTGGTGGTGGTGGCCCACCGCTCTGGAGGCCCGCTCGCCGACATCATCGAACCCGGCGGCGCCGCGCGCAGCGGGTACCTGGCCACTGAGCCGGAGGAGTACGCGCGCGCCATGCTCGAGGTTATAGCGTTGCCCGCGCACGAAAGGAGGAGCATCGTGGAGGCAGCTAGGTGAGAGACAATTAACTTCATACCATTCAAAAATTGTATACAATATCCACACTTGTGCTTTGGAAACGAATTTTGGTAATGTTTGTATGGAAGAAAGTTTGGTTATCACTTTTTAATACTGTTGTTAAATACTTTTGGGAAAAATTGAAATACTTTTGGGAAAAATTGTGACATACTTTTTAGCGAATAATAATCGCTTTTCTCGATGTTGCTTGGTAAGAAGCGGTACCTTTCGAGAAACCATCCCAAACAATTTTGCTTCCCTAATCTACGGCATTGACGAGACGTTTCTAGGGTCATCAGACGAAAAAACTTCATTTTTAATCTGGTTGGAGCCTTTAAATAGGTCTTGTTTAGCAATACGTACGATTAGCAAAGTATTCTTCTTCTTCCGACGAAATCTTCTGGTCGAAGTTTTCCTCGGTCGAGCCTTTCTAAGAACATTTTTAATAGTTCCGTGTCTTTCATAATGGTCAATAGCATTAAACACTTTCTTTACCGAACATTTTAAATTATCAGCTATTCTCCTGTTCGTCCGTTTTTGGTCGATGTGCAAATTAACAATTATTTGCCAAGTTGACGCGTCACAACTTTTGTTTTTGTCCATTTTGAACAAAAAATCGTAAACGAAATTCCAATTTGATGTTCAATTGCTAGATAGAAATAGCTAAGAAAGAAGTTTTATTTTTTCAATTTCAAAAATGGAATGTGCCGTGCATGCTTTT
Source organism: Eudonia truncicolella (assembly GCA_949315975.1). Taxonomy (NCBI): domain Eukaryota; kingdom Metazoa; phylum Arthropoda; class Insecta; order Lepidoptera; family Crambidae; genus Eudonia; species Eudonia truncicolella. The sequence goes on along the minus strand of OX438843.1, from coordinate 765,558 downwards.
CTAAAGTGTTTCTAATTAGGCGTTCAAGCGGCCAGTAACAGAAAATAAGCTATTTTATGATTGCAGTTTAGATAGTTTTGTTTTTTTTAATGTATTTTATGAGTATTCTAATTTAGTGGCTATATTGTTGCATGATTATTAAATATTCAATCTATAAATTTTTCACGAATATTGTATGTAGACTTCAAAGATTCATAATTCATATGATGGGTTTCTAATTATAAGTCCACCACTTTATTTAATTTAATTTAATTTGTTGCAGAGCCTCTGTGGACCGTTTCTCCAGCATGGAGTTTGAGAAGTCATTCCTGAGAGCGTCGGAGCCGCTGATGCGGGTAGACTAGCAGTAGACTGAGCGCGTCGTTCCATTAGCCGTAAGCCTAATTTTTGTTATGTGCAAGCAATACAGATGGATTTACCAAAGTTATCCAGTCGTTTCTTTTACCATATAATTCATTTATTTTCAGGCATAATTTTGAGTAAACGTCAGAATAAACATTAAATCAAATTAATATGTCAAATAAACGCGAGTAGATCCGTAAAAGAGTTTTATTCCAATGTGTAGTGTTCGCGTAAACTTTAGAAAACAATACCATTTTTACAATTCAATTTTATTACTCACCTACGTGTGCCCGACAGAACCTGCCTGTTGGCCAACTCAGCTCTGATACGGTCTCTGCACACGCTTAACGTAGTCGCAGAACATATTGATTCATTCACCTGTTCGATGAGCGAATTTAAGAAATTCACTTTAAAAGTGCTGTATTCTGTTTCAAATTGGAATAAAATTATATAATGTTTTTAAAAAATATGTTTTAATAGAATATTAGTATGTAATAAAATAGAATAATACAATATAATTTATAATACATATGATAATGTTAAGTTATAAATGTAATGATAATTATAGTTAACTACACTATTGTATTAGGAAAATCCTGTAATGATAGCTGTATTTGATGATAAAAAAATAAATATATAAATTATTTTCATCATAATTTGGATTGCAATTGAAATTGCTATTGGCTGCAACTGGCCTTTACAGCGTAACTGGACTGTTTATGGCGAGAAACTAAAACTGCTCTACCATAAAACGATGGCTATGGATATACAATGATTAAAACAGATGCTGTCACTTTTTAGCTAATATTTTTAGACAGACAATGTTTTAAAAAACGTTTTTAGCTTTATACACTGTTTTGAAGTACAACATTTTAAAATTCAAAATCTTTTATTCAGTTTAGGCTACAAATAGCTCTTATGAACGTCAAAGCCATCAGTTCGTAAGTCTACTCTGGGCGAGAGACCTTGTACTGAGAAGAACCGGCAAGAAACTCAGCAAGTGTCCAGCTCTTTTATCCCTTAGTGTCAAAAAAATTGGTTGCCTGTAAAGTCGATATACGGGCGAAAGTTTTACGTGACAACGACTTTGAGTGGTAAAATAATTTTAATGTGAATATTCATTCGTATAGTAGGAAGAAGGATGAAATAATAGTAACAAATTAAAACATTTATTTATACAAAGAATTATATTTAAAACATTAATTTATACAAAGAATCTCGCACTGAATTTCATATTAACAAAATTTTATTTTTACCTTTACACATACATACGTATTTACCTTTCACTTTTTATGTCTGTCTCTCTCGCTCTTAGGCGGGCTAACCATGCCCGAGTGGAAGGGACGCGTGCCTCTCACTCGCTCTCATTGTGAGCGCATAACGTGAGCGGAGCGTAACGCAGTTTCTTGAAGTGTCACCCGGCAAACCAATTTATAAGACGTTGTCACGTCAAAATATTGCAAAATGCCCTATCATAAAACGACACTTTCCATCACAAATAAACTCACAAAATAAAGGACAATCACAACACACACAAAAATAACAAAAAAAAAACTAAGTGTGTAAAAGTTACATCAGGTACAAAAATTTTCACAATGTCATACAGTACTAATAATATAAGTCAAAAATTGTCTAAAAAAAAAGTTAAAGTATAAGGGGATTATTAATAAACAAAGTGTAAGCTTGGAGTAGTTACTCCGTGTTTTGTCTCTTATACTCTAATATGAAATGAAGTTTACATGATGGGAACAAAACACGGAGTAACTACTCCAAGCTTACACTTTGTTTATTAATACGGGGGTACGAGTATAATAATAATAACATTAGCTCACGAGGTGACCGCCATGTGGGATGTTGATTCAACCATTATTATCCCGATAGTCGTTTCAGCGAACGGTCTGATAGCGAACAGCCTCGACCAACATCTTAAGAGGCTCTCGCTTGATGGTTGGATCAAAGGTCAGACTCAGAAAGCAGTACTCCTTGACACGGCACGTATTGTCAGGAGGTTCCTCACTCTACAGCCCTGACCACCGGTAGCTTGGGCCCTGCCCCGCTGCTGGTGGTACTAGGATTAGGTTTTTATAATGTTTTATTGTTTTTATATTAAAATATTGTAAAAATCTAGTTTTAAGAAAGAAAATAAATAAAGAGTATAACAATAAGATAAGTAAGTAAGTGCCGACCAGCCTCCACAGGCGGCACCCGTTCACGAGAATGACAATATGAATCGGCCATCGCATCACTTAACCATATCTTAGGAAATGTAACGACCCGACGCACGACGTACATGGGTAGAGGTTCTTCGAATCGTCGTAGTGATCAAACATCCTCGCAATCCTCACAAGTATCGCGCAAGCATGTCCCAATCTCCTACTAGAGGCGTTCTGATCGGATCGAGAACGGAACAAAAAGGGGCCGCTTCTAACGGCTAGGACTCGGCTCGGGTTGGCCAGGTCGTGGGGGATTTTGGTACCACTGATGTCTAGGAACTAAACAGTTCGAAAGATTCATTGCTGTTGCACAGGCAAAGACTTTGGCGAATAGTGAATATAAAAATAATAGACAACCTTATTATAAACATTTAATAATTAAAATAAACATAAAATAGAATATAAAAAAAATGACACTTAGATTAATGGAGGAATGCTTTGTGTCCTACGTGGGCGCTTGGCCCACCCTGTCCCTGGGAATCAGCCTCAGCTCGGACCCATGCTTCAGGAACACATTGCCTGCAACAAAAACAGTTGAAAAAATATTTGTTTAAAAGGTAAGCGTATGGTAAATGCTGAGCAGGCCTCCGTCAAGATGGACCGACGATCTGGTGAAGGTCGCGGGTAGCTGCCGGTAAAACAATAATAAATGTTACTCGGCGCTAATGTAGCATTCTAATGGTGAAAGAGTTTTTCAACTCGGTTCTGTAGTTTTTGAGTTTATTACAAACAAAAAATAAAGCTTTCCTCTTTAAAATATTAGTATGATGAAGTATGATAATCATAAATACAGCTTGCCTAATTCTTAACTGATCTTTAATATTTGTAAAAATATTAAGATCGGATGTTGATGCGGTTGTCGACATTGAATGGCTCCTTTGGACACAGTGAGAGTACCCTGGCATGCCATGGGGTGCGAGTTCAAATCCAGATTGTGATTATTTTTTCAACACTATTTTTTTCAAATTAGCTTGGTGTGTGTGCGTGTGTAACCTGCGGTCTGCTGCGGGTTGATGCCGATGCCATCGTCGGTAATGACGGCGCTGGTGGCGGGGTCCACGCGGAACTCCTCCGCCGCGAACTTCAGCACCGCTGTGAACGGCGTCGCTTCAGGCACGCTCAGCCTGCGACAAGACATGGTTCGTGAAAGAGAACGCCTTTAACGGCCGATAGAAAGTTCATGACGACGCAAATCGTCTAACTTGCAGCCTTACCCCTGTATTAATAAACAAAGTGTAAGCTTCAGTTACTCCGTGTTTTGTTCCCGTCATGTAAACTTCATTTCATATTAGAGTAAAAGAGACAAAACACGGAGTAACTACTCCAAGCTTACAATTTGTTTATTAATACGGGGGTAAGGGTATACCCATCCCTGTTGCCTTACAATTAATGTTAACCCCTAACCTAATTGTTTTTTGAGACTTTATAATTGGTCTGTGTCTTCTATTGGGGTCTGTGCCTTAACATATAAAAAAATATATCCATGAAATAGGTATGGTTTTACACCACAAAAAAAATAACTTATTGATTTGAATTGATATATTTTGTTGTACCTACAATAATACTTACATAAATCTCTATTATTTAATTGTAACTTTGTGTTCATGATTAAATGTAAGTTTTATATTAATTACTAAATAGGTCTGTTGGGCCTCTCCTTGCATAAATCTGTTTAGAAAATTAGCTATGGCCTATAGGCTAACTTAGGATGAAGCTAGCAGCTAGCTTAGGAATTCTACAAGAGAAAAATGTAAAACATTTTTAGGATCAGTAGGATAATTTAGAAAGAAATACAAAAAAGAAGTACTATGCAAAATTTTACATGATTTATTGAATACACATTCATCATTCATGTCATGACACAATATTTTCCCAGAAACCTAGATCTGATTCATAGTCTCTCACAACATCAAAGAATTCTACTTTCAAACTGTGATCTTGGCATATTTTCTTTACATTACTAACTACTTCAGAGTATGTCAAATCTATATAAAAATACTCTGCCGATATATCTTCTCTTAACGATTTCCCACAATCCAGTAAAGTTTGTATCACAATTTTAAACCATTCACTATGCCTCATACACATTTCAAGGAAGTATTTCTCTTCAACATTGAAAAGGAACTTCCAAAACCTTTTGTGGCTATGGCATTTAGCTTTAGTAACATCAATTAACAGTTTCACTATGTGGCACACTGCACTATGGTACCGTAAACTATTATCTGTCATACTAACAACAATTAGATCAACAGTGTCTTGATTGCAATTATTAAACATTGACAAAAATGACTCTTTAGGATTTTCACAATTGCTGAGCTCACTAAGAAAAAGTTGGCTTTTAAATTCCAATAGCTTTTGTTTGGGAATTTCCTGTGCTAAGTTTTTCAACAGTGTCTGTTTTGATGCCGTTTCCAACATCAGGTCAGTCAGACAGTTTTCTAGTTTTTCATCAGTAAATATTTCAACAAACACCTTGAATGTTATGTCCACTTGCTTGATTTTTGTTTTAGAGTTTATTATTTTCTTCAACACATACTTTGGGGGGTCAGATAGACAAGATTTAATTAAAATACTGTGCAAATCTTGGTTACTGTTTATATTAAACAGAAACTCATTAAGAAGATTCCTCTTTTGTAGCTTGTTAAGACATTTTTCGATATGTTCAGATATGAGGAAGGCATTTTTAATTTCTATATCACTTGTGTTGTTGTCTGGCCAATTTTCTGAATGACACAAATTAATGAAATCCTGGAAAAAGTCGAGGAACTGTCGAACAACAGCCGTGTCCATATCTAAGCGTAGGAACTTCAACGTAGAGCCCAGGAGACCATCAGCATCTGTTAAAACGAAAAGCTGAATAACCTGATAGGTACTAAGAACATGATTCATTAAAGAGTGTATGCGCTACTGTGCGTCTACGTTGAAGTTATGGTTATTTCATTAATAATCTGTCCAAAAACTTACACTTTAAATGGGAGCTTTGGATCTGAAGTCAACGTGATCTTAAATGTTACCTTAGACCTGAAAACAAAGCGGTTTCTCAAACATTTATTATGAATGCGTAAGTATTCATTATTTTCTTTAAATGTAAGTTAATTTGACGTACATTTTTATAGATGTTTATGATTATTTCTGCAGAAACACGTAAAATTGTTCGTTTTTGTAATAGAAAAAGAATAGCAAACAAGCAAGAGAAAGAGACTGAAGATTGAACGAAGGACGACACGACGTGACGTCTACAATAAACGTCAAACTAAAAACTGTTCATGTCTCGAAGTCTGTCCGAAGCATGTTCCGATGTTGTATATAGTTTAGACTTCACGACAATTAGTAAGGCTAGCTACATATAAATGTTCCTACCTTCTTCGTTCTTCTTTGTTGTTATCCTTATTCTTACACCCGAGCCCTTATCTCTTTATCTTCAGCCTTACTTTACACACCTCACTGCAAACAGTAACAATAATGGTTAATGTAGGGCTAGGTTTGACTAGGTACTAACATTTGCGAGGGGACCAATTTATTATTTAGACTATTGTATGAAGGCCCGGTAGGCGGTATCCACCAAAGCGGGTGAAAGAAAATCCGTCTTCTAAAATACGAAATTCGAAACAGTACTTAATCTACATTCTTTTCATGCCCGGTATGTATTCTCTGTGGCTGGTTAATCAGCTGGTAGGTTGGTTGTCAAAATGATTTGGTAATGACAGGTTAAAAAATCAATAACAATTGAACTAGGTACCATCATATAAAAACATTATTTTATTAAGTGAAAATGTTACTTAAAAGAAATTTACTGGAGTGTTTAACAATATTCTCTTGCGGTGGCTCAATAGTTTGCATTTTCCTAAACTATGTCACGAACATTTCACCTTTAGGTGGAGGCTGGTTCCTCGCGTACATATTTATACTTTTCTTAGTGTCTGTGTCGTTAAGTTTTAAGTTTCTGCAGTGGTTGTTGCATTTGAATAAGCCCCTTAAGTATGACCTAGACAGTTTGATGAGAGATTATCCGTTCATGTCTTTTTTGTCGCGTTTGTTGCCGCAGCCTCAAAAGAGGTTAAGACAAGAATGCCGAGAGTACGACACAAATGAATTGAGCATAATATCGACCGTCCTAGAGAGAAAACTTGTAACTTCGTGGTACGTTCCATACATTTCCCAAGAAATAGGTTTTCCGTTCGCTTGTAAGCAAATGTTGGACCAAATGATTGGGAAGTGTTTTCAGGTAAGTTTCAAACTGATTAAGATCATAATAATTCTTTAGCAACATTACAAAATGGTTCACTTTGTCCCGCAATGGACACACTACACAACAAATTATATTTGATTTTGTACAATATTTTTTTTTAATTTACTACTCTGCAGTAAAACTTAATGATACTACTAAGCAATAAAACTTAATGATCCTACTAATATTATGAATGCGAGAGTTTGTAAGTATGGATGGATGTTTGTTACTCTTTCACGTAAAAACTACTGAATGGATTTTAATGAAACTTTCCTCATATACAGACTATGACCCAGACCAGCATATAGAATACTTTTCTTTTTTACTGTAGTCTTCGCAAACGAAGTCGTGGGCAACAACTAGTTTTTAATTAACTTCATTGTCATGATTTAAAATAAAGTGTGTAACAATTTCTCGCAGATCTGTAATAAAATAGAGCCCAAAGAAGTGTACGTAGATATCTGCTCTGTCCTCATTACTCATCTAAAAGAGTATAAAAAAGCTTTGAAACGTCATGAGAAACTTCCAAACTGTCCTGTTGAATCTCTCTACAAGATGTCCCACAATGTATCTAATCCGGACAAGAAAATATCCTCAGCAGAGCATTGTACAAATGTTCTGCGAGTGGTTTTAAAAGAATTGGTACCATGGGAGCTATGGGACACCCCACAATCCGAGTTGCTTGTCAGAATATTGGCAAAAAAAGTTGCTAATTTAATTGAGAGCACACTCGCTGACCCGGCATGGTTAAATGATAAGCTGTTAACGCTCTTGAATGCCAAGGACATTCCAACAGAAACAGTGACAGACGATAATGTGGAAACAGATGACAAAGTTAAAGTTGAAACCAAAGAGGAGACAGTTATAGAGACAAAAATTGAGAAGCAAACAATAGAATCGGCATTGACAACGGTAATCACTAAAACTACAGCTCCGATACTGCAACATGCTATCCATGAAGAGTTCAATGATGAGACTAGTGTGCCGGCAGAGAGTATTAACATAGAGGAGGAAATTCCAGCGGTGTCTACAGAGCCAGTAGATATAAAATCCTCTCCAGTGATGAGGCAGAAGCGCGGCAGGCAGGGCAGGAATGAAGTCAAGATTTATGATAGGATCATAGAAGGTGAGTTCAGTTTCTACTTGTTTATAATTATTTACATATAATTTTACGCAAATATTGTTGCGAACAAATTACATATTTTATTATTTAATTATTACAAATCCACGAGCGGGATTCGAACCCGCACCCCATAACATGCCGGGTCAGGGGCACTGCCAACTATGCTATCGTGGTTCAATCCAACTCGCCTAAATGAATCAACACTATCTATTTTTACTTTATAAGCCAAAGGAGCCCTATTCAATGTCGACAACTACTTCATCAACATCCGATCTTAATATTTTTACAAATATTGAAAGGTCAGTTAAGAATTAGGCAAGCTATAATAATTTACATATAATTTTACGCAAACATTGTTGTTAATAAATTACAATTTAAAAAAGATAAAGTGTTGAAAATATTAGATATTGTTCTTTTTTTACTACTTATTGTAATTTAACTTAATTGGTACAACAGACAACTAAATCAAATAACAGATTTAGCATGTCACTGTTTTAGTGTACGGATGTACACATATTACATAACCTTGTAAAATGTAAATAAATAAAAGGAAATCATACACATACATACAATACGCTTAAATATCCCTTATATACTTCTCGAAAAAAGGCGTAGACAGTCACCCTGTGACCACGGACCCTGCAAAGGGTTCGAAGTGTCAGGATAAACATTAATTATTTTTTTTTTTTATACGTAGCACGGCAAATAACTCCATTTTACCTGATGTGTGGTAAGTGAATATAGAATCCAGATGCGACGACAACTGGTGCAGCGTGAAAACAACGCAGCATCAGTTACCCTCACTCTGCCGCCCACAAGGTGCCTCTTCACGCCTCGTTTGAAGGACCCCATATCATAGGAAGGAGGGAAAACGTGTGCTGGCAAACTATTCCATGTTTTGGAGGTGCGACAAAGAAACGAGTCACCATATTTCTTAGCGCGCGATGGAATATTTAAGACCGTGATGCGGTGACTCCGGAGAGCAGCACGTGTACTACTATGGAGGAAGGGAGAAGGTGGGATGAGGTCAAAGAGCTCTTCAGAGCATTCGCCATGGCATAAGCGGTAAAACACGCTGAGTGACGCAACATCTCTACGCAATTGCAGAGATTCAAGAATATTTGCGACTTCTGCGTTGCCGATAATGCGTACAGCGCGACGCTGCAATCTGTCCAAGGCATCGAGAAGGTACTTAGCGGAACCGTCCCATATGTGCGAGCAATACTCCACGCAAGACCGTACCTGTGTTTTGTACAAATGCACAACTGGTCAGGCGTAAAAAATCGCCGCACCTAGTTTTCGTGAGGCTGTTTTGATCACGGCTTCGATGTAGTCCTTTTGGTTCAGATCGCAGCGAATCGTCATACCGAGCATGTTGATACTGCTCGGCAGGCCTAGAGATGTACCCTGAAGAGTAGGAAGGGGAAGGAATGGTGACTTTTTTTGCCGTGCACGCACATACCTGTGTTTTCTTGGCATTGAACTCAACCAGATTATTGGAGCCCCAATTAGATATAAAGTCCAATACCCGATTGAGCTCAATGACCAGATTCATTCGATTGACTTCGGTTTGAACCCGCCCTGCCGCTGGTTGACCGTTATATCCCCCATGCACTGTGCTATCATTTGCATAGCAATGAATATTTCCAAGTGGAAGCATATCATTGATATGCAGAAGGAAGAGCGTGGAGGATAGAACGAAACCTTGAGGGACACCAGCGTTCACTGACATGACCCGCGAGGCGCATCCATCAGACAAGAAACGGATTATACGCTCATGCAGGAAGCCAGCGACCCAGTTGCAGAACTGAGCAGGCAGACCGTATGCCGGGTGCTTGGAGAGAAGAGCTTTGTGCCAGACCCGATCAAAAGCTTTGGCTATGTCAAGGCTAACAGCCACCGACTCGCCACGCTTATCAATAGCCTCACCCGAGAGATGTGCAACGTACGCTAGAAGATCACCCGTTGACCGTTTCGGCCGATACCCGTATTGGCGATCGTGAATTATTGAGTGTTCTTCCAGGTAGTGGACAAGTTGTTTATTTAAAATACGTTCCATGATTTTGCACAAAACTGAAGTAACGGGGCGGTAATTAGAAGGGTCTGACCGATCTCCTTTTTTGGGGACCGGTTGCACATTAGCTTTTCTCCAAGATTGCGGGACACAACCAGAAGAGAGCGAGAGACGGTAAAGGCGCGTTAACACGGGGGACAACTCCGCTGTACACATTTTTAGGACTATTGCTGGGATGCTATCAGGGCCATTAGCTTCCCGGACATCGATTGACTTCATTAAAAGTAATGTGTAAAATAAACGCGGGTAGATCCGTAACTTATGCTGATGACACATGCTTGTTTAACTTCGACCACTCAGTTCACGCCACAATCGCCAACGCCCAAAATGATGTAGATACCTTAAACCAATGGTTGCTGTCTAATTTGTTAACAATCAACACATCAAAAACATCGTACATGATACTAGCCGTAACAAATAAAGATATTCCTGACTTCGAACCACTCAAAATAAATAATGAACCTATTCAAAGATCATATTAAGAAAAATACTTAGGGTTGCTGATTGAACTTGGAGGCCACAGAATGCCTAATTGAAATCTGGGGATCAGCCGCACCAACTAACCTAAAGTCGCTACAGAGATCTCAAAATAAAATAATAAAGACCATTATCTATCCATCCATTCATTATCCATTTCCTACACCAACTAAACAATTGTACGATAACACTAAAGTAAATATACAACATGCATTCTTATAAAAAAATAATTACAAAGAGTATTAAATCAAAAATACAATTAGATTTTTTTTTAAATACGCATAATCCCCGACAAAAAATACAAACTCAAATTAATTACATTATTAGGGAGCACAGCTGTTTAATAGGTTACCTGATGAAGTGAAAACTTGTGAAACTTTAAACATGTTTAAAAATAAATAAATATTGCAACGAGTACCACAGAGTGACAATTTGTATACTGTAATTTATGTATTGTTTATATGTCATTATAAGTGAAATGTAATTTCGTACGAGAATAAAGATCTTTAAACCTAAACCTAATAGAAAAATTTTCAGTGATAGCTTGTTAGCCGATGTGCGAGCAACTTGAAACTTTTGCCCTTCAGTCGGCTCTTACGACATGAATGCTGCTTAGAATATACTTGCTGCAAATAATAATTGACCATGCACGGGAAGCTGAAATTTTCTTTTCATGTCCCAGAACAGCTTGGGACATGGGCAAAAGAAAATCATGATTGGTGGGACAATTATAGGCTGTTTACTAAGTAAATGTAATAAAAGCATATCAAAATTTTCCTTTTACTTTTGAATGTAGGTAGCGTGAAGACCTGGGAGACAGACATCGACCTGCAGTGCATCAGCCTGGGCCAGGACCTGCTCGCGAGCTTGGACGGCGAGATCACGCTCAGCCGCCTGTGGGGGCAGGACGCGGAGCCCGACGGGAGCCCCAACCCGCCGCGCGCCAAGTCGCCGCAACCGCTGTGGTTCGGTATGTATCTTATCTTAACCAGCAATATTTCGTGTCCCCACTGAAAGCAGAAACCAAGAAAAGAATATTATTTATTAAACAAGAATTTTTAAAACTAAAATTACTTAAATTAAATCAAAATTAACCTAGTTGCCGACCAATTGGTTGCCACTCAGCATAATGCCTGCAATTCGCCTTCGCCGGAATGCGCACATTGTTTCTCTGCTCTACAATATTTTGTTTCATCTCCTCTCACCGCCTTATCTCAAGGAACGTTTCCAATACCTTCACGACACGCACTCACAAGTTTTGAGATCATCGGAGAGCTTGAACTTGGCGATATCAATGCATTCCACAAAATTCCTTGACAAATACTTTTCAGTTCATGCTGTCCGTCTGTGGAATGCATTGCCTGAAAAAGTCAAGAGTGCAAAATCCTCGGATAGTTTTAAGCAACAACTTAAGGAGCACTATCTATCTTTGTCACTTTAATGGTATACATTCCTTTATAATGCAATACTTGGTCCATATAATATATATTTACTTTTGGGGCTGCCTTGCTATTGTAGCGTCATAGATGTTCGAAGAAGTGCAAGTTAAGTGATTCTATAAAACTATGCGAAAGAGATGCGCGTCGCTGGTGCGCAGGGCAGGACCTAGCACCCTGAGCATGATCGCCAGCATGATCACCGATACGCAAATTATTGCTGCACCATATCGCCTGGTATGGCGCACAAATGAATTGCGGTTAATAATTAGATAAATATTAAAAATCATGTAACCAATATAGAATATGTAACACCATATACTATTGAGTCTCTGTCACTTTAATAAATGAATATTCTATTCTATTAATGTTCAAATTCATTACCCAGCGCTGTAAACTACTATAAACTTTTATAATGTATGTAACGTATTTATCAGGCGAAGAAGACGCCATCGACATAGAGCTGGAGTCGAGCCCCACGGAGGTGAGCCCCGCGCAGACGTCCCCGCGCAAGGAGCTCAGCCCCAAGCCCGCGGAACTGCTCAAGGAGCTGCAGACCACCGTCCACCAGGCTAAGACTAAGATTGGCGACCTCCAGGTCCCCACCAATGTTACAGTTCATGTGCCCCGCAAGCAATACTCTGGTGTATGTTAGACTTTCTGCACGTTCTGTCGGCTTCTCTTTGCTTTCATTAGTCAAGTTTGTTGTTAGGCCTCTTTTGTAATGAAAGCGCGGCGCTTGGTGCGGGTAAATTAACTCCCAACTCTATGGTAACACCAGTCTTACCACCGTATCTGTTTATTAGCACGGAGGTAAGACTGGAGTTGGAATTCGTGTTTTGTCTCTTTTATTCTGATTTTGAATAAAGTTTACATGGCGGGAACAGAACACGGAATGTCTATACCAAGCTTATAATACTCTGTTTATTAGTAAGGTAAAATGTAGAGCGAGTAAAATATGCATTTCAGCCCAGCGTTGCTAAATTCGTAGTCTCTGCTCACTGTACCAGAGCCTCGAATGTGCTATTTTGAATCGTGTCTCAATGACCTGATTCTGACATTTTCTCCCATATTCTCAAAAATGTCAACAGAGGCCATTTGACGCGTTTATGTAGGTTGTATTAAAGCAGAATCGAGGCTGTTGTCGTACAAGTTGCGGGGTGATTTAAAGGGACCGCTTACAACGTCGTTACGGCACAACGTACCCGATCGTTCATTGTGAACCCGCCCTTCCTTTTGCATTTAGTAAAAAGTTAATTTACCGCAGCCCGCACCACGTCCTGCGTTTTCCTAGTGATTTAGTTAAGTAATGCCGGCCACTCACTCATACACTAACCCTTTTTTGTACACTTTTTTGTGTATGTGTAAGTGGTCGGGATTAATTATGGGACTGGATTGTAGACTTTCATTGTGGCTTACACTTTATTACATTGTCGACGCCGGGTTTAGAAAGGTGTTATTGTTTTAAAATGTAAATCTATAAGTATGCCATTTGATCGCTGATCGCGTAAAAATCTTTAACATCTTCTTGTGTTTGTTATTTGTGAAGATTGAATTGCAAGTGCCAATGAAAGTAAGTCGCAACATTTGCTTCAAGCCAATGAGCTAAGGCGCATATTAATAAGGCTATATTAAGATATATTAACACATTTTATTGCGGGATATTTTTTATTATATTCCACAAGCTTACTAAAATTAAAAGCAAATGTTGAAACTGCGATGAATTCGGCGATTTGCGACGCGACGATCAGTTTCTCTATTCATTGCGGGTCGTGCATTGACAGTTTTATCAAACGAAAATAGCAGAAAGGTAATGTACTGAGAAATTGCGCGTCGCGTCGTGTGATCCGTTAGGGTGCATGGGAATGAATTGAATAGATCCGTGTGCAGGTACTTGTGACTGTTTTTATGATTAAAAAAACTAAAAGTCAGGCATAAACTTGTACCTACAAAATGCATTTAAAATGTTACATTTCATTTTAAAATATTAAAAGTAAAATAATATATACTTACTTATAGAGGCAGGCAATAATAAATTCAATATCGTTTATTCAATTTAGGCTACAAGTAGCTCTTGTGAATATCACTATGCCATTAAAAATAACACAATTAAAAATTAATTCAATTAGTGTCAAAACAAAATAAAAAATCACCAGCCTAAGAGGCGCTCTCGAGTTGTTCCGCTCCCGACCCGATCCGGACCCTCGGAGAATCTAGTGAGGATAAGAATACAATTATTGTTCTGTATAAAACTTAGTCTAAATGCATCAAACTTATAAAATAACATAGTTTACATAATAACACAACGCATTTTGAGTGTACTGCTTATAATGTGTATTAGTAGGTGTGTTAAGTAGGTTCAGAGGAACGAAAACACGCTTGCGTGATGACATTTCCACTAGAAACCCTCTGACGGTGTTGAGGAACCCTTTAAGTTTCTCGCAGCCCTCAAAAAAGTTCGTCATAGCTGTATAAGTCGTTGGGGACCTACAGCAATCTCTCTCTCCAATTATAAATAAATGTGAGCGAGCCTTACTGTAGTCGCATATGATGTGTAACATTTGACATCTCACCTTAGTAATAAGCAATTTTAACATTATATTCTGAAAAAATGGATTCAGGTATCACATCATTTTTTATCTATAAAATAAATAATGCTAAAGTCTATTACACACGAAAGGGTTAAAATCAATATTACAATGGAAAATAGAATATATAATTAACAATGACGTATGTTTTTTTACAAGTCTTAAAGAGAATGCAGTAAATACTCATTCTTCTCATTTCCCCTATAGAAAACATTTGACATATCAAAATGACCTTTGATAGTCAAATGACACATTATGTCACATATAATAATAATATGTCATGTTCATAATATCGATTACAGAATTTACAAAATGGCGCGCGCTTGCGCGCTTCCCCGACTTCCTGTTTCACACTTCCGTCCCATTTCACGAAATCACTCCCACAAATTGCAAGAAAGCGAGAGGAAAGATGTTACACGTCAATAATACCTATTATATTGCAAAATGAATGCAAAAGGACGGTGTGTTGACAACCTGACCCAAGTTGCCGGAAAAGAGTGGATGACTCTGGGCAAAGACAAAAAGTCCTGGAAGATTATACTAATTCACATAATTCTAACACTCAAATTGTACAGAAAGATATGAAATAAATCGCTTTATTTCAATCCATTGCAAAGTAAGGAATTCAGTAGTTGCGTTCGAGTGGCGTACATGTTCACTGGACCGAATCGTTGCTGCAATATGTTCACACTTGGAGGCACATGCGATGCTTGTTGAATTGAATTGTGACCCCTTTATGACGTAGGCAATCTCTACTTTACAATGTTTGGTATTTCGGAAGGGTATTATATAAACCTATTTATAATGCAAAAATAGATAAAGATAAAAGTCGAAAATGTATTATGTTGTATGTGTTCAATATTGAACATATTTCTATTTAAATATATACTTTTGAACAAAAGTGTCAGATAGTTTATCCATTCATAAACTTTTATTAACTATACTTATAACTATACCTACATTGTATTTTAGAGTATTATAGTATTTAAGTATTAACATTTTGGATTTGCACCACGTATCACATATGCATACAATATACAAAGGTAAAGTCAAAGACATTAAAAAAATATTGCACTCGACTGTATCATAAGTGCGACTTATGAATCACCCGGCGATCTTGAAGTGAAAGATAACAAAACTACACTTATTTAAAATTAATTGTTTTGTAAAGTTTCTACGGATCTATTCGCATTTATTTTACACTTTTGATTGTATACTGAAGTTATGAACACTTTACAAGGTCTATATTCACAGAGAGACAGGTGTTGGTCGTCTCATAATTAATTTGTAATTTACTTAAACGCGGGTAGTTAAATAATTTGAAAATTTAAATGTTATTATATCGTAGAGTGTGGCACCATGCTTAACACTTTCATCCTAGTGTTTGACGAAGTATATATATGTCGCCAAAAAATTACATAGATTTTTTTTAAATTTTTACGGGATGATAGCTAGGAATCACGTCAAATTCAAATTCAAAATCATTTATTCAGTTTAGGCTACAAGTAGCTCTCGTGAATGTCACTATGGTTCGTAAGTCTACTATGGGCGGGAGATCTTGTACTGACAAGAACCGGCAAGTAACTCGGCAAGTGTCCAGCTCTTTTCTCCTTTACAGCGTCAAAAATATTAGAAAATGCTCTATCATAGCAGGACACTTTCCATTACAAATGAACTCAAAAAATATAGAAGACAACCACAACTTGTAAAAAAAAACAAAATAAAAATCTAAGTTAACAAATTTACATCAGGTAAAAGTTTCAATTTCCACATTGTCATACAGTACCACTACAGTATGTAGGTAGGTACTCTAATAAAAGTCAAATATTGTTTAAGAAAAGCAAATTGAAAGTATAGTGAATAATACTAAAAATATGATAAGTATGCAAGAGCAGACCAACTGCTCCGGGACCGTTTGTTAGTCGTATACCACAAAATCAAAAATTCCTTGTAGATTTTCACCTATTCGCGTTTCGCCGCGATCTAAAAATTTCTGTACAGTTTTGTTTTCTTGTAGTATGATTTCTGGTCGCCAATTACAATGGTGTTTATAATTCATAGTATATTTACTTTCCTGCCTTTCTTCACTATAGTCGCATTTCACCTCGATAGATATTTGTTTGTAATTACATATCGCGATATTTCCTTTAAGCACTAAACCTCTATAGTTTTGTTTTGTAATGTATTTCGCACTTGTAGTTTATCTTCTGGTTATGAGTGTGATATATGTAACCTCGTTGTTCATAAACACAAATTTTGAAAAAATTTCCACTAGCAGGATTTGAACCTGCACCCTTCTGACATACCGGGTCAGGTGCTCTCCCAATTGAGCTATCGCGGTTCTAACCAGCCCGCCGAAATTATTCAACACAAATGAGGTCAATAACCGACCGTATTTTTATTATATCCCAGTGATATATCCAATTTTTTTTACGATTAATTCAATACACTACAACAATATGCGACCCAGGTAAAATGCGACTAAAAATATTTGCGGCTATCTAAATAGGCTATTGATAATACATGCTACATCAAAATTTGCTACTGTTGTAAACAACTATTAAAAATATATACGACTAACAAAATATACCACCGATATTATACGCTACAACAAAATACGCTATCACTGCGAAACGCGAATAGGTGAAAAGCTACAAGGAATTTTTGATTTCGAGGTATACGACTAGCAAATGTCCGGGACCAGGTGGTCTGTATAAATTTTTTGCTAAAGACTAAAATCAGTTACCCCTATTTCAACCACTGGTGCCATGACCCAGGTCATATTTAACTTCGAGCACATTGGTGCTCGAACAACGACAATATTGATTGTCATCGTCGGTTCCAAAGTCGCACCGCAGTTATTAACGATTCATTGATGACGTATCTGTATTGTGTGATCGCTCACCGTTGTCGTTGTGCGGTGTCACAGGACGAGGCGGCCGGGATGATGGAGGGGCTGCTCGACTTCGGCATCGCGGGCCTTAAGAAGGGCCTGAGGCTGACCGGGCTAAGCGACGACTCGCAGGTTCGCTTAAGTTATTATTAACAAAAAGATTATAATTAATGCGCTAATTTCATCTTTATTGTACTTGTAAAAACACACATTGAAATACACATTATACAAGACATATACATAGATGAGTTTATCGTTATAAGAGATAAGGTGTGATAAGATAATATCTCATTCAGTCAACCCTAGCTTTTCACACCGCCTCTGTGGTCTAGGGCTTAGGACCACAGGTCTCAGACCCATAAGCCCCAGATTTGATAGGGGGGTGTACATGTTTGTGTACTGCGTTTGTCTATATTTCTATTAATTTAGCTTCAGTGCAGCAAGCACTTAAAAAAAATAGTGACGTCAGTTTGCCATTCTCACTCAAAATCTATTCCAAAAATTGTTTTGACAGTTGCTTAAAAGTGTCTCGACTTTTTCGGAACTGGCTATCTTACATTTTACACTTGTTTTCCTTTTCAGTCAGTTATGCAGTTAAATATTTGGTTTTCCAGGAAAAGTCGCTTTCTTACAAGGAGAGGAGTGCGGATAGGATATCCCCTCCCGAATTTGGGCGAGCCAAGCCTGCCCCGCCGGAGAAAGAACCCATCATCTCCACAGTCATACAAAGGGGTGAGCTCACCAACTCACCGACGACATCACTCACCAGTAGATGCGTCGGTGGCCGAATGGATACATTACATCACTAGCTCATTTCATGTCCTCACTGCTGGGCACAAGCCTTCCCTATGGTTTTTTTTTGATATCCTACGGGTAAGCACTTGGCCTTCATCTCATCTGATGTTAGGTGATGATAAGGCCGAAGAGGGAAGCGCACTTCACCCGGAATCCTCAACTACTGAGGCACTGGCTATCGTATCTGTAGCTGCCGGAACAACAATGCTACAAACATTGATGTTATGGCGACATATTTAGATAAGATGGTGGTAGCTAACCAGGCGGGTAAACATGTACCCCTCGCTGGGAGTCGAACCCGGGACCTCCAGGTCTAAACCGGTGGCCTTAACCACTAGATCACCATGAGATTAAACCATCAAAATTGATAGAGATAACGGGTCATAAACCTCCACGCGGGCCCAGTGCGGATTGGTGTTTGTTAACGACTGTTAAGCAGATGATAATTTTTGTTTCCATAGGGAAGGCTCGTGCCCCAGCAGTGGGGACATAAAATAAACTGATGATATAGTGAAATGAAACAACTTTTACGGATCTACTCGCGTTTATTTTACACATTAGTTTTAATTAATGTTTATATATATATATATATATATATATATATATATATATATATATATATATATATATATATATGATATAGTGTTGAAAAATGAACGTTTACTGGTTCAAAGTGCAGATTTACTTGACAGCTTCATTCACCGATATTCTATTTATATGTATGTTGTCCACAGTGCCCCGCTTAACTTCATAGAAATACAGAGTGTAACAGAAAGGTGCGATAAAGATGAAAAGATCCAACGTATATCCGATCTAGATCTTGTATGCAGAGTTACTGAGACATCATTATTAACTTTTCAATTCAATTCAATTCAAAATCATTTATTCAGTTTAGGCTACAAGTAGCTCTTGTGAATGTCACTATGCCATCGGTTCGTAAGTCTACTCTGGGCGGGAGATCTTGTACTGAGAAGAACCGGCAAGAAACTCAGCAAGTGTCCAGCTCTTTTCTCCCTTACAGCGTCAAAGATATTGGAAAATGCCCTATCATAGCAGGACACTTTCCATCACAAATAAACACAAAAAAAATATAGAAGACAACCACATGTAAAAAAACAAAATTGAAAATCTAAATAAACAAATTTACCTCAGGTAAACGTTTCAATTTCCACAATGTCATACAGTACCACTACAGTACTCTAATAAAAGTCAAAAATTGTTTAAGAAAACAAAGAAAACTTTAATTTGTTATGCAATTTTTAATTAAATATTTCTTTTGTGACCCTCGTCAGTGGCTCAGTAACCTCTGTGCCCTTACATTCACGATCACTGCTGCTGCGCATCACTTGACTAATTTAAATATTTATTTTGTAATTGCATGACAAATTACGTCGCAGCAACAACACGTATACAAGACCTGGATCGGATAAATTTTGGATCTATTCACTTTTACCACACCTGTCTGTTACACGTTGTGTGATATTAATTGTTAGTGACTCATCTCATCTATTACAGAGGACAACAATGGCATCAGCGGCGCACCGCCCCTACTGAAGCAGCAACGAGTCATCTCGCAGGACAGCGTGGTAAGGGCCACGTATATAGCACCTCAAGTCGTCGAATTTTTCTTTTATTTATTACCACAAACGCCTCGGGGGTCGGGGGCCGATTGGCATCTCGGGCCGGTTACGAAGGTCCTGGGTTCAATTTCTGTTCGGGGGGTGAGGCGCCTCAGTAAGAGACGTGTTCAAAGGGACCACTGTGGCGGGTCCCGAACGACTTCTCAGAGTTATTGGGATCCCGCCCGAACGGTAGACTGGTGCCCTGGGCTTTTAGTGGGTCGGCCATAACACCAGGCTAACCGCACATACCCCGGGGGATGACGTGAATTTTAATAGGATAGAAAATAAAAGGCTATGTGTGAGGAGCTCGATGGGCCACTTTCGCAAAGGCCGGTCATCGGATGGGTGACAAAAACTTTATTATCTCGAGCTCCTCCGTGCTTCGGAAGGCAAGTAAAGCTGTCGGTCCCGGCTGCATCAGCAGCCGTTAACAACCACCGCACCGCACTAGGCCTGCGTGGCCAATCCATCCATAGGGACGGCAGCAGTGGGGACATGCAGTGAGCTGATGATGATGTGCAGTCGGTTCTGTTTGGCAGCCGTCCCAGGCCAAGCCGGTCCCGGGCTTGCCGCCGGGCGGCGCGGAGTCGCCCGAGCCCGAGTACGAGGAGGCCGCCGACCTCAGCGCCAGCATCGCCAAGCTGCGGTGCCTGCTGCAGCGCGCCGAGCTCAGCCCGCCCAAGTCAGTTACCGCCAAACTTTAAAAGCCTCTTATTTTATCCTATATTCCCGTTTTGAAATAAGAAAGTATTGATTTTTTTATACCTAGCTTGCCAAATGACTCCACTCCACCTGATGTTAAGTGGAAACGGAGTCCAGACGCAAGGACAACTGGTGCAGCGTGAAAATAACGCAGCATCAGTCACCCTCACTCATTCTCATATAATACAAAAATAAGTTGGATTAAGTGTAGGTACCTAACGTTGATAGCTATAAATCCTAAAACCTAATATAGCTACAAAAACACAAATGTTGAAAAATTTTTTTCAACATTTGTGTTTTTGTAATTTGTTTCGTAACAAAATTTGCGTTAAAATTATATAAACAAAACAAAAAACATTCTAATATAGCTATTCAAACTATCATGGTCACCTGCATTAGAGTAACTATTAACGGGATTCTTAGCATGTTTATTATATGTGAGTATATCAGTAGTTCCGTGACGGTGGCGCATGCAACTGCCGAAATATCGGGTACATACAATAAACATGGTAAGAATCCCGTTCGTAATTACCCTAAAAATTTACCCCTGTTTTAAAAAGTCGCTTATACTTGATTTAATAGTATCCGTTTATTGAAAGCACGTTAACTATTAACGTGCTTTCAATAAACGGATACTATACGGAAAGTAAAAACAAAAAAAAAACACAATGTTGAAAAAATTTCCACGAGCAGGATTTGAACCTACACCTTTCTGACATACCGGGTCAAAGTAAATAGCCTATGACTGTCCCACTTCTGGGCAAAGGCCTCCATCATTAAAATCAAACCATCACTACAATTGATGGGCGATGGCTTAATCACCACGCTTGCCAAATGCGGGTTGGTCATCACCTCAGATCATAAACTGGTTGTTTTTATAATTTTGTGTTTGTTTTTATGATCTGAGGTTATCACAATCCCTAACTAACCTTTTTTAACTGAATTGAACCCGGGACCTTTGCGTATCGGGTCGAGCGAGCCACTGTGCCAACCAACGTATTACAAAGTGCTTCAGAATAGAGTTTTTTTTAAAATTAATGTAATATTTTATTATTATGTAGGTTTTGTGTGTGTTGTATCTAGATCACACAAATTAGCTGCTTCCAGCTGACGCACATCATCATCGTCATCATCAGCCTGTACTAGTCCGCTGCTGGACGCACATTTTTACTAGTAATTGGTATACGCCGTAACGCTGACGTATTATAACCGTGCCGGTTCCCGCGGCAGGGCGGAGGAGGCGTGGTGGGAGAGCCGGCGGCCGCACTCGGCGCGGGCCGTGGACGCCGCCACGCTCGCCGGTAACCTTACAATTCAACATTTATTTTCATTGTGCTTCTATTTTCTTAGTGCCTTACAAATACAAAGAGAAACTCCGAATAGTTATTCCTTTTTTTTTTTTTTTGCTTGCTGATGATTGCTGATTGCCGCTGCGGCATTTTCAGCTTCACCGGGCTTTTTTGGGGGCGGCGAGGAACGTAAAGGGTCCCTCAAGCCGTGTGAAACGAATCACCTTCAGAGGTTATCTAGAGGGAACGGCATCGCGCACAAGTGCGCGTCCCCGTGCCCTACTAGATTCTCCGAAGGGTTTGGATCGGATCGGGGAGCGGAGCAACCCGAGGGCGCCTCTAAAGGCACGGACCTCGGCTCGGGTTGACCGGGCCGTGGAGGAGGAGAGAACCGCCCAGGTACATGTCTGTACCTGGTGTAGAGCGAGTGTGAACCGGTTCTTCGTACCCTTGTTCTACGAGTACGGTGTCTTGGGCCTAAACTGGTGTGCATGTTTAGTGTATTCTGTAAATGTGTGCTGTCATTTAGAGGATCGGGCGGGGGGGCGTTCGCAACCGTTATGGGATCGTCGGGGTCATCTAGGACGTGCTTAGGACGCCTAGACATGAACCGTTTTGTTGGTGGAAGGCTTCCAACATTATAGTTGGCGGCCGCCACAACAAGCGGGTTAGGGTGGTGGGGGGCGTTATCAAAGTAACGTATGGAAACGTCCTTGATAAAGTCTTTGATAGTGGGAAGATCAAGATCGCGGTGGAGATCTACGTTGCGATAGTACCACGGGCAACCCGTGGCACCACGCATGAAACGGTTCTGGAGGGTTTGTAAGCGATACAAATAGGAGGGCGCGGAGTGCGCGAAAACTACGCTAGCGTAAGTCATGACGGGGATAGTTATTCCATTTTTTGTTCCTGTCATGTAAACGTCATTTCTAATTAGAGTTAGGCCCAATTTTTCAATCCTCAGATAAGTTATATCCAACGAATAACATTGTCATTGTGACATATTTTCTAAAGAGAATCTGTCACTATGTCAAAATAGTTCAATGAATAAACTTTAACTGACGATTGAAAAATCAGCCCTAAAAGAGTTAAAACACGTAATAACTACACTAGGTAGTCGGAGCTTTGTCATTGTTTATCTGTAAGACCCAATGTCTCTCGGCAAACTTCGTGTCGTCATTAAATTCGACAACAGCCGAAGCTTATCGGTTTGTAGTTGCAGTGCAGGCCGGACGCTCTCAATCGACTTGGAAATATATAGAGTTGCTACTAATCCTTTCACTTGTTATTAATTTATTTTAGAATGGTGGCAAAAACTGTTGTGTCATACGTATCTTGATTTACGAAACCCATACAAATCCGTGAAACTATAAAGACATCAAAACAACAAAAGTTTGTGTTCTGAATTTAAATTATAATATATTTTGTCATTATTATTTTTATTTATACACATTGAAATAGAAGCACTGCCTTGAATGATGCTTCAGTACCTAATTGTATCAAAGGATACATCCCCGAAACCTAATAATGCGATATCTTGGTGCAACAGACACGCAGCGCCATCTGTTAACATTTAATGGAACTATATTCATAGCCATACTTTTGTAGTGACTACGGTTGTACATACGCGTGCATACTTCAACATTTTTTGAAAATTATGTTTAATATGGTAAAGTGTAGGTAGCCGAACGGCTATCGCTTGGGTTGAAGTAGTTCTATTCCCATAACTCTATCTAGTTAGACTACTGACGTGAAGCCTAACACTTGCTTTCTAGGTGGTTAACCAGCCCCCTGACTATGAGCTCTTATTATTATTAGCAGTATTATTGCAGTTGTGAAAAAGAGAATAAGAATAAGAATGAAGAATAAAAGACATTTATTGGAGACGCGTGTAGCGGCGAATATATTCCCGTCTCTTTTCCACATCTGCAATAATGCTGCTATAAGAGCTCGTTGTTACCCCTCAGGACTGTTATTAATGTATTGTACTCTATTATTAATAATCTTAATCATAAAATTTGCTTCATTACATTCCGCTGCACATGTACACTTGTGACGGCCACCATTTTGTGCAGACGAGTACGACATGGCGGCGGCGGCGTCGCCCGGCCACCCCGCCAACAACATGCAGCGACTCGACAAGTAACTACAACCTTTTTTACTGTATCTACAGGATATTTGGTTATAGGTGTATATTCCCGAAACATAGCCATACAACCAAGCATAGAGAACACTGATAACGTGCAATATCATATTTACTTAGCCTACATATTTATTTAGTTAACCGCCTCTGTGGTCTAGTGGCTAAGACCACCGGTTTAGACCCAGGGGTCCCGGGTTCGATTCCCAGCGGGGGTACATGTTTGTATACTCGGTTTGGTTGGTGGTAGGGCTTGTTTGTCCGCCTGGCTAGCTACCACCATCTTATCTAAATATGTCGCCATAACATCAATGTTTGTAGCATTGTTGTGTTCCGGCAGCTAGAGATAAGATAGCCAGTACCTCACTAGGTGAGGATCCCGGGTGAAGTGCGCTTCCAACATTGGCCTTATCATCACTTAACATCAGGTGAGATCAAGGCACTGTGCTTACCCGTTAATATTTAAAAAAAATAAAAAAACTTAGATCTACTTTTCCATCTAAAAACTCAAATTGATTTTATTACATTTCTGCAAAGTTTAGACTTCTGTTTACGTTTGACCATGATGTTGACGACCAAGAACAACGTATCAGCTTGACCAAGGGTTGTCACTTGGTAACAAAGAACCTCAATATCGAGGCCATGTGGTGCTTTTCAGTTATGTTCATAATTTTCCAGGGTTCTATGAACGGTACCCTATCTGCCGTATTCGGGAATATACAGGTATTACCAAACACCATGTATATGTTACCTTATAAATTATACACACAGTGAGAGTCAGTCTCAACTATTGTTCCCAAATTTAAATCACCTGCGTTTAGGGGTAGTTTTAATACTGCGCTACTAAGTGTTGGATTAACATTCCCCCAACAATACATGATTCGCAGAGTACCAAAAGTTTCTAAGAACAATCTCCAAAAGATTTATAAAATTTTATAAAATACAGTGAAAAAATTAAACGCCCACCCGACCCAGCCAGGAATCGAACCTGGGTCTTCCGCAATCTGGGCGGCTGCACTGACCGCTATGCTACCGGGAAGGCTGACGTAAGCGCTGAATTTTGTCACTGCTTTTTAATGTTTTTGAGTGCTTTTAGCGGCACAGAGCGCCATCTATCCAACGGTCGTTGCAACCGATGGCCATGCAGGTTCACCTTTGCAGATGAAACACCACAAATTTGATAACACAACGCTATAGTAAATTTTTACTTTTTTATTTTCTAGTGCTAATTTTTTTTTCACTGTATTTTATAAATTTTATAAATATTTAATTTAGCATCAGTGCAGCAATTAGCACTTGAAAATAAAAAAGTAAAAATGTCCAGAAGACTGTATGTTGTAGGTATTTTATTTAATTAAGCGTAATGTAAATTTGTGTGCAAAAAATATTAAATAAAAGATTGAAAGTTTGTATATAACTTTAAATCTTATAATTATTATCTTTGTGCTTAAATTACTTCTTTTCTGATTAACATTACTTTTCATCTATTTCACGGGTGAGCACTTGGCCTTGATCTCACCTGATGTTAAGTGATGATATGCCGTAGCTGGAATCGGAATCTTCAACTACCGAAGCACTGGCTGTCTTATCTCTAGCTGCCGGAATACATTGAGCACAGCATACTTAGATAAGATGGTGGTAGCTAGGCAGGTGGAAAAACAAGACCTACTAAACAGAGTACACAATCATGTACCTCCCGCTGGTGATCGACCGAGACTTCTGGGTCAGACGCCAGTGGTCTTAACCACTACACCACTTTTTTTTTGTAAATGTCGTTACTTGTATTAAAGCTGTGGAGTTTTCTGCGCCCAGGAAACTCCACAGCTAAAAAATAGACGTCCTGAATGAGTAGCAGGTGAAAAAATTTTTGGACGACTCCAAAGCACTTTTTTTTTAAGTTTATTAGAATAAAAACGTTTACTTTGACAGTGACCTGAAAAAGTCTGAGCCCAAGATTAGGAAGTAGGGTGATGATGTCGGTTAACCGAGTTGTTAATGGCCACTGTGTGTCAGGCTGTTCCACCGGACGGTGACGGGCGTGTTCAACTCCATCCGGACGGCGGTGGGCGCGGAGGGCGAGCACGCCCCCCACGCCCTCCACGACTGGACCTACGTCACCACCTCCATCGAGCTCAGCGTAAGCCACTACGGCATCTGTTATGCTAATGCTAATGCTATCCTTTTTTTATTCCTACACTCACCAATCTAGCCCAAGAGAAGCTTCGTTATAAAACTCGTTAAATGGTTACTAGACAACGGATACTTAAAATACTTAAATACATACTTATTATACATAAAAACACCCAAACCCGAGACAATTTAGAAAAACAATAATTTCTAAATTGACCCAACCGGGGATCGAACCTGGGACCTCAGAGATGGCGACACCATGAAAACCGGTGTACAAACCACTCGATCTAGGAGGTCGTCAAACCTTATCGTATAATTCGTTATATGTCTCAAAATTACGCATCGTCGTGGCATGTTGTATGTAAAGGTGTGGACTTTGCTGTGAACTCAAGCGAACTTTTTAAGAGTGTTTTAAAGTGACGGTGCACTGTTTTGTTTCATGTGTCAACACCCATGCACGTAACACTTAAATAATTACATAGAAAATTGTATTGATGATATGCTTTTGAACTTACGCGTTTCATTATAAAAAAAAGTTCATAACCGTTTACGTTTGACGTTTCGACCGAGATGCACCGAATGGAGTCACCAGCTGATTGTCATTGTCAGCCCACTTTAATCCCCGTTCTAAAACTTTGTTGCGTTCATGCTTCTACATTAATTCGTTATTTTATAAGCACTTGTTTGAAGTTTAGAGCGCTATGTAACATCCAAAATGGTTTTTCTTGAAAATCATTGCCATACCTCTGGCCGTGGCATCAAGCGGAGAGAGCTGTTTAATTTTTTGTTCGTATTTTTTATTTTTATTATGTAAATTTAAAACATTTTTTTTTTTCAAACTATTTATAGTGGTGCATAGGCATGTAGATTTTAAGTTTACGGGGCGAGACCTGGTGACTTCATGTCTGATTTATGTCTATTAATGTTACATTATGTGGTCTGAAAGAAGATGTAGTGACAAAAATTGAGTGTGAATGAAAGTGTTGGTAGGGGTAGACCTAGGCGGACGTTTCGAGATCAAATCAGGGACGTCTTGAAAAAAGGCCAGGTCAAGAGTACCCTAAACCGAAGAGCATGTATGAAGGGAATAATGAAAGTGGACGAAGCGAAACAAGTATGTAAGGATCGTAGCAAGTGGAAAGAAGTGGTCTCTGCCTACCCCTACGGGAAACAGGCGTGATGTATGTATTATGTTAGGTGAGTGAGTCAGTATGAGAAAAAATTAAGTAATTATTTGTTTTGAAATGTCAAAAAAGAGGATCTTTGTTTACACTTTCCCGTCAAAAAGTTCTGTAATCCAGGGGGCTTATTGTCTAATTGCAACATCTATCACGATACCTTTCAAAGGTATTTACGCTTGTCATTATGCATAGACGATTCCAAATAAATGTCTAATTGACCATGTCGTTCATTCAACATCATTCAACAATGCGTCGCGATAGCAATCACTGACTCTTTTGAATTAGTTTGAAGTTCTTGAATAGCATTCAAATGTCAATTTGAAAGGTATCACGATAGGTGTTTGAGTTAGTCGATAGACTCCCAGTTTATATGTCGGTCGCTAGGTGGGTGGGTCGGTGGCCCGCCTGGTGGGCGCCCGGCGCGCGCTGGCGCACGTGGACGCGGCGCTCGACACGCTGCAGCCGCCGCCGCCGCGCGCGCCCGACCCGCCGCCCACCGACGACATCGGTCAGTGCCACCGTCACCAGTACCACCGTCGTTATCTTCATCATCAAGTGGACGCGGCACTCGACTTTTTTTTGATGTTTATTCGTTTTTAGACTAAACTACGGTATCTATCAACAACCCCGCTACACACGACTTTAAAATGTATATTGGGGGAGTCTCCCCACCAACCATCAGGTCAAAACGCACGCAGGACGCACTGAAGCGCATTTTTTATCCGGAACTCTTAAAACTAGTGTCTCGAGCGAGTTGCCCCGTGGACACGTATTGTCCACTACCTAATATCCAGATAGGTTTCCGGAGCTGTAAGCTCGCTCACTTCTCGTTGCACTAATACCCCGGTCAAAATAGACATTCAAGTTTACATTAATTCGCACAAAACTGAAAATTGGCATGAATGTTGAGAACCCTATTACAACTAATTTGTCAATTATCCACATCAATCCGATGTGTGCAAAAATATTTATTCAAGGTCAAATGTTGCAAAAATCGTTTTTTTGCGATTTTCAGCTAAACGGTAAGCTTTATCATAAAAATAGGTGAGACAAAAATTATTCATCATGCAATTATCTATAAAAATTGTTCATACACTTTTTTTCCTCAGAATCACCATTTCGGAGATATAGCGATGCAAAAAGTTGAAAAAGTTGTGTTACTCATAATATGTATGCCAATTACCGTTATATACGTTACAGAACGGTAATATAAGTAAAAATATTAGTTTTCTAAATAATTCGCTTTCTTCTTTCCGTTTACGGAGCTCCAAAAATAATTTCGTGCTTAGATAAGTTTCGATACTTATCTTTTGCAAAAAATACGCATAACAAAAAACAAGTGCAATTAGCTTGCCTTCCTCCAACCTCTGCTTCTGCTCATCAACATCTATTTCGGGTATATTATCAAGTCCAAGTGTGGCTCGGTAATAAACTAAACCCAGAAGACTGGGGTTGGAAGTTAATTGACAATATATTGGAACCAGTTCAGACTTTACTCCCTCCTGCACCGGAAAAACTCCTCAATTCAATTTTTTGCAATTGCAAAACTGGGTGTAGTGCTAAATGCGGCTGTAAAAAAGTTGGGTTGTTTTGTTTATTAGCATATATCAGTTGTCGAGGCCAATCGTGCTCCAATGTTCAATCGTAGGAGAGGATTCTTACGATATAGGCGAGGAGACATCTGATGCATCGCTCTTTGAACAATTTATTTGTACTCAGCAGGAGGAAGAAGAAGAAGGAGAAGAAGAACAAGACAGTACGGATTATATTCCATTAGATGCGTATCAATCAGACGAATAATTTTCTCAAATTACTGATTACTTACACCGCCCTTGTCATTTCCAATATAATAGTACCATTTTCAATTTAATACAATAGCTTTTTAACTCAACAGAACCACAATAGATCGTGGAATAGGCCTACTGGGGAAACGGAAACCACGTAAAAAAAACGCGCCATGTACACTACCTCACGGGTGGCGCGGAAACGTGTGCATATTATGAGTAACACAACTTTTTCAACTTTTTGCATCGCTATATCTCCGAAATGGTGATTCTGAGGAAAAAAAGTGTATGAACAATTTTTATAGATAATTGCATGATGAATAATTTTTGTCTCACCTATTTTTATGATAAAGCTTACCGTTTAGCTGAAAATCGCAAAAAACCGATTTTTGCAACATTTGACCTTGAATAAATAATTTTGCACACATCGGATTGATGTGGATAATTGACAAATTAGTTGTAATAGGGTTCTCAACATTCATGCCAATTTTCAGCTTTGTGCGAATTAATGTAACCTTACCCCTATTTTTGAACTTAATTTGACCGGACTATAAGAGTAAAATTCGCAGTTTAGACTGCTTGGGCCGTCAAATCTAAAGTCGAATACCAAATGTCCTCTTTGATGGCGGAGTTGTAAGCCACTTCTCAGTACCCATCCAGGTACCTCGCCAATTCCATCATCCTACGCGGCTGGCTTAGCCGGAGACATTGCATCTAGCGGGCGCCTCTACTAGTTGTCCGGACTAGTGCCCGAGATGTCGGAAGCCTACTCAATGAAAACCACCGAGCAGAACTACCGACTATGGACAACTCACGTGCCCCGCAGATCCTTTCGCTTCGGGCCCCACCGAGACCGCTACTGGGACCCGCTCACTACGCACGAGATGGAAGCCTGGCCAGACTTCAACCAGACAAACGAACATTCCCACCTTTACAGCTAAACACATAGCCACCACGAGCCCAACCCATGTCCGCCCGCGAAGGTTTAACCAACAGAGGCTTAGGATTCGAACTCCCGTGGTACCCTTGAAAAGTCAGTCGGACCCGTAGTTCCAGCTGTCATACCCTATATCACCACCTGAATCTACCACCAGTTCGGATTTGTGTCACTAATATACGCTATTTTATTGTACTGTGCCTGTCCCCGGCAGAGGAGTGGTGCGCGTGGCACGGGCGCGGCTGGTGCGCGGGCAGCGAGCTGTGCGCCGCCGCCGCCGCCAGCTCGCACGTCGCGCACGCGCTCGCCACGCAGGCCGCCGGCGGTGCGCACATAGCTTTTAATACTTCATTTACTATTAATTTATTATACATTTTTAATAATTAAATTTTTGCATTCACAACGCTATATAAGTTACAAGACAAAATTGTACTAGAATTAATATGTATGCTTTTATGTATGTACATGTGTTTGTATGTATATATGTATGTATGTATGTTGTAAGTGTTAGTTACCGTTAATGAAGTGATGACGTCCGCCAGAGCTAGCGGAGAGCCTGCTGACGGCGTGGCTGGGCGAGCTGTGCGCGTGGCTGCGGGCGCAGGTGTTCGTGGTGTTCCAGCAGATGGCCGCGGGCGGTGACGTCACGCCGCCGCCGCCGCCCGCGCCGCGCCCGCACCACACCTGCGACGTTGTGATGGAAAAGCTGCCCAAAGGTGAGTTGGTGCTGTTCTAAAAGTTGACTGAGAGTAAATATTCGGAGTTTTAGATAAATATGGGTGAATTAATAATGTATTTCATAAAAAGAACTAACTATTTAAAAATGTATCAGTGCATAAAAGTAATGATATGATGTTATGTTCCCGCAGCTAGAGATAAGATAGCCAGTGCCTCAGTAGTTGAGGATTGAGGGTGAAGTGCGCTTCCACATTCGGCCTTATCATCACTTAACATCATTTTTTTTCTATTCTATTCTATTCAGGTGCGTACCCGTAGGTAATAAAAAATATATACAGGTTTTTTAACTGGAACAGTATAAAAAAATCCGAAACCATAAGAAATACAAAGAGTTGATTCTCGTTGAAAAAAATGTTCATAAATTTTACTCATTTGTATAACTCACACCCACACACTTGAACAAAAATAGTTGCAATGCCAAAATTATTTTTAAAAAAAAACCTAATGGTTCCTATGACAGTTTCTCTATCTCTTATACTTCCTCACACAGTCCTCGTTTAAACAATCACACAAAAAATATTGCAGTACCTGTAAAAAGGTAAAACTAAATTGTAACATGAAATAAAGAGACTGCATATACATCTCGCAACAGTCCGCGCGCTGCTGTCGCGAGATTCCACGTCCGTGCGAGGTTGTCTATGTGTGCGTTGCTCGAGCGCGTTTGTGTGAAGCTTAACTTCTACAGTCTCCTTATTTTGTCTTGTCTCTGCTGTTAAGACCACCGGTTTAGACCCAGAGGTCTCGGGTTTGACTCTCAGCAGGGGTACATGTTTGTGTACTCGGTTTGGTTGGTTGTAGGGCTTGTTTGCCCGCCTAGGTAGCCACCACTATTTTATCTAAATATGCCGACATAACATCATCTTTTGTAGCATTATTATGTTCCGGCAGCTAGAGATAAGATGGCCAGTGCCTCAGTGGTTGAGGATTCCGGGTGAGCTTCCATCTTCGGCTTTATCATCACTTGAACATCAGGTGAGATTAAGGCCAACTGCGTACAGTGCGTTTTATAACTGGGACAGTATGAAGAAATCCAAAACCATAAGAGATACGTGGAACTAAGTAGATCCTTTTTTTAAATTATTAATTTTACTTATTTTTAATGTCCACACGCCTGCACATCAGTACCACAAATTGTCGAATCTCCACAAAAGACTTTGAACTTTATGTGTATGAAATATGGTTGAACATTTATTGAAGAAATTTGACAGTTTGCGGTAGTTCGATGTGCGGGGGTGTATACACTTAGTGCCTTACAAATAAACAAAAAATAAGGTCGGAACAACTATTCCATTCCGTGTTTTGTCTCTTTTACTCTATTTTGAAATGACGTTAACAAAACGCGGAATATCTGTTCGGACCTTATTGTGTGTTTATTTGTAAGGCATCGGTTGTGAATGGCGCAGTGGCGCTCGCGCTGGGCGCGGGGCGCGTGCGCGGCGCGGTGGCGCGCTGCGTGGGCGGGCTGGCGCGCGCGCCGCTCGCGCGGGACGTGGCCTTCCGCCTGCTCGATGTGTTCGCCCTGCACTTCAAGCGGGCTGCGGCGCAACGACAGCCCTCCTTCGACTCCAACTGAGGCTCGACAAAGATCGTCATCAGTGCATTCCATCGTGATGTAACCTTCCGCTTGTTGGACGTGTTTGCGCTGGACTTTAACGGGCTGCGGCGCAACGGCAACCCTCCTTCGACTCACTAAACTGCAGGCCTATCTGTACTCAAAAAGCCACCGAAACATAGGCTTCCGCCTTCTATTTTGAGTTCAATTAAACAGTAACTTAACTTCATTAGTAAGTAGGTGGAGGAGATAAATTGAGGCTTGGGAAAGATCATCATCATCAGTAAGCAACAGTCTAAGTCGTGTAAGGATGTATGCCTACAATCCCCATTTCTAGCGACACAATATAAGACGATTGTATAAACAACAACTTGTACTGCTAATAATTACAAAGTTATAAGCAATTTGAGAACGGCGAAGCGAAAGAAGACACAGGGGTTGCGCGCGGGCCGATCCGTGGCACGCTGAGCTCCCGCCAGCCGACCGGCAGCTGGCTGTGGCCCGCCGCCCGCCGCCCGGCAGGCTAGCGGCATTATTATTATTCGGATTCGGTTTATGGCCCGTTCTCCCTATCCATCCATAGCTGCTGGCCCAGCAGTGGGGACATATTGAGCTGATGATGATATTGCCACTTAACATCAGGTGCGATAAAGGCAAAGCAATTCTCCGTTGACGACGGACACGTTGTATAAAGTGGTATAATTAGAACACCACATATTAAGATCTCAATAGTTGAAGCTAAATGTTATTGTATAAATTATGTCATTCCATATTAATGTTAGCTTCTTAACTCCAATAGGTACTTCTTATTATGTATCTGACAGTCTATCCTTAAGTTGTTCAATGTTAACAAATCTTGTTCAATTTGTTCTTTTTTTCTGTTCTCTTTTTGTTCAATTATATTTTAAAAAACTATGTATACTATCTGACGCATAATATGAAGTGGTGTGATTTGCCCTAAGGTTAGTTTTTAAGTGTGTACTTAGTGAAACTTAAGAATACTCATAAAATATGTGATACAAATAAAAATGCTATTTCCGTATACCATCCAAACGTTTTATTTATAAGAACATTAAATATCACAGAGCTCGCGTCCCAACCAGTTTGATGACGTCATCAAAACTTAGTAATTACCGTATTACTTACATAATATTTTCCTGTCACACCATTAGATATTATAAAGGCGAAGATACACTAAAGCATTTCTATGTAATGTTACGTTCGCTGCGAATGCTCGTAGCGGTGAGAGTACCCCTCGGAGAATCTAGTAGGGCACGGGGACACGCACTAGTACGTGATGCCGTTCCCTCTAGAAAACCCATGACGGTGATTCGTTTCATAGGGCTTGAGATTATTCGCCGCCGCCCCCAAAAAAAGCGCTCTCAAAAAAAAAAGAGAGAGTACACCTGTAACATTCCTTTATGTATTGTATTTATGAAATTTCGGATCAGTTTTGACCCCACTCTTGTCTTTGCTTGATGAATTCTAACTTAACAGAAACCAGACCGTCTTACTGCCGTACTCAGAGACGTCAATTAAGTTTTAATGACAATTAAATGTCTTTCCTTCTCTATTTAGCACTATACATAAGAAAGTGACAGCAAGACATTTAATTTTAATTATTTAATGATAAAACTTAATTGACGTCTCTGAGTACGGCAGTTAGCCTACTTTATATTTAAATGACGTTATTTGTTTTCTGTACAAGTAATAAAGTGTTTATCTATCTATTCACTATAACAAAACGTCAACGTTCGGTCCTTACAATTAAATGCCCTAATGTATCTTGACCTGTAAACACTTAACATAAAATCTAAATTAGACCTAAAATCGTTTCCAAATTAATATCTGTCATGAGTTTAAAAAATATACTTTTGTCATATTGTAAGAACAATTTCCCAAGGCATGGTTCGCTGTATAGTCTTTAAATTACAGCTTTTTAGACGAAAATTTATAATTAATATGTGGTTAGTGAATTTATAGCAATTGTGAAAACCTAGATTGCAATCTCAACAACTGCCACATTACAGACTTTGATTTGACAACGACTACGCGACGGTATGTATCTTTTTGTTTGAGAAGACATACACCGGTATACACGTTTTTATTTGTACAATAAATAAGAGTCATAGTGGTAACGATTTATTGCATTGTTAAGATGTTAATACAATTTCTTGCAAAAACGACATAAAAATGTCGTTTGTTTAGAAACGCTTTGACTGTTATTCCAAAACATGGACTGCTTTTGTTTAATTTTTGGTGGTAAAGACAGAAATAGCATAAGTTTCCAATCAGATTCAAGCTTTGGAATAACTATTTAATATTATTGTTATTTTGAATTTTGCATTCACAACGCTATATACAGAGTGGAGATGACACTACGACAAAAATTACCCATTGTATACCTAATGACGCTCCCAACCTATATATACAAAATAATAATAATAATTTAGGCGAAGGACATCATTTTTAATTAGGTAGCATTTCCACATGATGTAGGTATCTGTTAATAAACTAGTACGGCCAGGTTAAAGACCTCTCATCGTTGTTTTAAACACGTCGCAAAAGTTCATTTGTTCTTAGATGTTAAATCACGATGCAAATCAAAACATATCATGCCTAACGCTGAGGTTCTAAGAGACATAAAGCAAGCAACACAAATACGCGGAAAGAAGAATATTGCATGCGTAAGTGTAGCATTCGTGATGACTCGTGTCAAACGAAAGTTTAGTATGTGCGAAAGGGACATATATTGGTTTGTTTGTGGTAGTTTTTTTTCTATTGGCTCGGGCGGCGATCAGGTGACAAGTGAATATTTATTTTATTTAAGTAGGCCAAGTTCAGTATCGCCGCGGTCAAAGAATATATACACTACCGCGAAAAGAAGCGACACTTAAGCATGTGTGCGTGGAGAACCGCCCGGCCGAGGGCTGAGTCGAGCGAGCGAGCGAGCGTCTGTGACTCTGTATTGCGCACCGCACGCACGGACTGACCTACGAGAACGTGCACGAGTAATCATGCCCGGCTTTCATTATTGTTGTGTATACGGCTGTGGTAATAATAAAAAACAAACTGATGTTTCTTCTCATTGCCTAGCGATCCAAAAAGTAAGTGCCTACTGTATATTAATGTTCTATTACATACTTTCTGTTTTACACGTAGTATATACCTAAATCACTCTTGACGTATGAAGTACAGTTCCCGCTATAAAAATATGGTAAGTATTTCTCACAACCGTACGATTTATCTGTCTTAGCTACTAAATTTTATTATAAGGCTCACTTTCCCCTAAACCTATGGAAACTAATAAAGTATTAACACTTTAACAGCCGATTGGGTAAGATCGTCTCAGGACGCTGATCACGTCATCTGTACGGCATTGACTATCTTAGCGTTTGTTTTAAAATTACGTCCATTTGAGATTTAGAATATACAAATGTTTTTTATTCCTATCCTAAAAATACATAAGACCATTGTATAAATAAAAAAATATATAGATGTATTACAATATAGTGTTAATTTTATAAATCTTACAATATCGGCAAAACGCCGGCAACGCATCTGCGATTCCTCTGGTTTTGCGGGCGGCGGTGATGACCAGGAAAGGCGCGCTTTAAAATAGTCGGCTGTTAAAGTGTTAAACGAAGTTTAACATAGTTTGATTTTAAAATGTCTTCCAAAATGAGACATCCAGAAAAGACCAGCCTTTGTGTACCTTTCAGGTGCCTTGATATAGTAAAATATGTAATCCTTTTATATGTAATAAAAATATCATTTATTAGGGTTTGGCAAATTTTTTTTAAAGTTCCTTAATATAAATATTTTTAGTTTAATTTAATTTTCTATAACGACAGAATGACACTTTCTAAACATGGTGTCAGTGGCCGAACGTGGAAATGGTCGGGTTGAATGCGAAAAAGCTTGGTTCATCCCTCCGATAACCACGTTGGAATACCTAAGCGTTTATAAGTCCTACTATTATTAATAGTAATCTTTTTTTTAGTGAAATATTTCTTCGCCGCCCCGCTACGAGCGGTCACGCGTCTGTTTAAGATTTAAAAATCATGTCTATTATAGATACCTATTTATAAATGCTACACTAAAACTAAACTAAATACACGCGTTTAAAACAATAACGTCATGAGTTAGAGAACAATCCAGTTTACCTGTCATAAAGTAAACTATACAAGAAACTAAAATCTGTATTAAAATTTCCTTCATATAAATATAATTTTCTACTAGCAACTCAAACAATAATTACAACTTAAACAAGTACAAAATAGTAGGTACAATAAACAACTGAGCGCGTTATCTTAGAAATAATTCGATTATATGTCAAAGGAAAAATAAAATGTAAAAGTATTTCACAATAATAAAATAATTTAAGTAAGTAAGTAATAGTAATAATGTAAATTATGAAAATTAAAGTGTCTCATTTTGATTTTTTTTTTGTTAAGAATGACTTAAAAGTTTTATTGACAATTTTTCAAACAACTCTCTTAGATCTAAAACAGCAGGTTACAAAAACATTTTGTGCCTCTCCTAATAATGTCTCGGACTATCTATAAAAATATTGATTAAATATTCTATTGCTGTAGGTACTGTGTTAAGGACATGAGCAAATCTTTCCACCTAGTGGACCGAAAACGTTAACTGATAAAGTTACATTCATATTAAAAAGCAACAAAGACGTATAAAATTGAGCGAGTCATTTAATATCAAAAATTAAAAGGAACAAAAAACCATTTCAAGTATATTGAAACTTTCCCCTATTAAACACAACCTCTGTACCTATATATTTACAAAATCACAAAGTATGTCGTTAACTTTGCAAGCACTGCAAGCTCAGAACTGCTATTTTTAAAATATCTCTTCTATGAAATCAAGAATTCATCCAAATAAGTCCATTTATGGTTGATCAATTAAGTTCTTTCTAGTCTAGAGTGAGGAGCTCGATGGCGCAGTGGCAAACGCGCCTGATCTGCGATTGCTGAATTTAATCAACTTTCGCTAAGGCCGGTAATCGGATGGGTGACCAAAAATGTATCATCTCGAGCTCCTCCGTGTTCCGAAAAACACGTTAAACCGTTGGTCCCGGCTGCAGAAGCAGTCGTTAACAACCAGCGCACCGCACTGGGCCCGTGGTGGTTCATGGCCCGTTTTCCCTAACGAGCTGGTGATGAAGCCTATAGCGACGTGACGCTGTCTAGTTCGTGGCTATCCGCAGCGCGCGGGGCGGGCAGCGGCTCCAAGTCCACGGTCTCGTCTCCGTCTGCCTTGTCGGTGAAGCTCAGGAACATCTGCAGTAATACATATCTTTTAACACAATGTCATATAATAAGCAGCCTGCATATAATAAGCTTCATACAAACGCGCTCGAGTACGTACGCATACATACACAACCTATGTGTATGAAATTAACTTACCTTCTGGGGTCTGCATGTTTTGTGACAATATCCCCGAAGCTGGTGTAATAAAGAAGAATCAAGAACAATATACCCTTATAAGTCTTAACTATTTTTGACTAGGCCCAACTAACTAGTTAATACATTTTTGACGCGTAGTTTGTTCCTTTTTAGGGTTCCGTACCTAAATGGTAAAACGGGACCGTATTACTTATACTCCGCCGTCCGTCCGTCTGTCTGTCTGTGTGTCTGTCACCAGGCTGTATCTTATGAACCGTGATAGTTAGACAGTTGAAATTTTCACAGATGATGTATTTCTGTTGCCGCTATAACAACAAATACAATGGATGTCATTTAAACGGTTAGCAAAGTATTCGTATTTTTGTTAGCAAAAAAATGCAAGTTGGGCAGCAACTTATGGTCAGCAAATATTTCTAAATCAGTCTGCAACTTATATCATTCTGAACAGCAGTCAGAATCGCTTCGCTCGGGAAAAAAAAATAACTTAACCTAACCAACAGTAAGGATTTCTTATGCTGACCGATTGTATAATTCTGCTGACCAAATAATAATTTGGCTGACCAAATATTTATTTTGTAATACAAATAAATTATTTCCCAAATACAATACGCTATAACAATAAAAAACTTAATAAAATAAATATATAAGGGGCTCCCATACAACAAACGTGATTTTTTTTGCTCGTTTTTGCTTGATATTGATAACGGCAACAGGTAGACGCTTGAAATATTCACAGAGTATTGAGTTATATTATTCACTTTAAAAATAAATAATGAAATTAAAGTAAAATTTATATTTAAGGGGGGCTCCTATACAACAAACGTGATTTTTTCCAATTTTTTTCTCGGTCTTAATGACGATAACAGGTAGAAACTAAATATATAACGCTTCGCCGCTGTGTGGAGCTGTGCCCCCCAGCTCCTGCCTCCCTGTCCAGGTCCGAAGGTCTCGACAGGGATTCAGGACAAGGGGGGCCATACCTATTACAAACCACTGGTACTATCTTTAAACATTATTGCTAGGGCCAGTTGTGACCACAGCCAGGCATTCAGCCTGGCGTTCTCTACCAGCAACGGCCCAACAGGGAAAGCACACCTGAGAAAGGTTGGGCGTGCTTCAGAGACGTGATTTGTTACTGGTAAACATATAGGTAAAATAAGATATTCTACTTCAATCAATAATAATAACTAGATTCCCAAAAAGCACCTTAAAAACCGTTTGAGAAATAAACCACGAATATTATTTTGTGGTCATAATTTTTTTGTTGTTGCCTTTATGATACGGCGGCCGTATTCTCTTTACAAAATAGACGTGTTTATTTGGGAAGCATTTCTTTACAAAGTATTCAACGGAATAATTTACTCTTCTTCATTACTATAACTAATTAATTTCATAATCCCTAGAAGAGTCTCCTCGCGTTCTTAAAGTACATTTTATTATACAATTATGCTAGAAACACTTTATTAGACGATCTTGTAGATATGTATGATATATTTTTAATCCGGATCCTTATAGGTACTTTGATTGACAGAACAGCTAACGGCATCGAGCCATAAAAAAATATGTGTGAATATGCTTGAGCGGCGCACCTGCTCGAGCGAGCTCTGGCTGACGGTGTAGTCGTCGATGTCGCAGGCGGACTGCAGCTCCGCCATCAGCCGGAAGATGTCGCTGAGGCTCGTCTTCACCATCTTGTTGTTCACTGATGACAATAGAAGACCAGAATAGAATATAATTGGTTATATTACAAACGTTATTGTATGTAGATATTAATGAGAACAATACTTTCTTTATCGGTCACTTCACAAAGTTATAGGTAGATAGGACTTACACTTAAGTATAAAAATTCAAAATTTTTGAAGAATCTAAAAGAGCTGCATCTTCATGCATGCATCTATCGAAGAGTGAATGTATGAGGTTGCACAAAAGAACCCGATGGGTTGAAGTGCTAAGATATAAGATAAGATAAGATACCGGTAGCACAGAAGGGCAGGTGGAAGTGCAGCGCGGCGTGGTGCACGACCCGCAGCGCGGCGTGCGGCGCCGAGGCTCGAACCCGCGACCACACCGCGCGCGCCGCGCCGCCGCCCACCACGCACTGCACCGTGTAGCCGCCGCCGAACCTGAGGTAACACAATATATTCCTTATTTTAAGAAGTCACGGGAGATATCGTACGAAGAGAACCGCCAAAATAGTTGGGTGAGTGGAGCGATGATACACGAAATGTGGCTGGCAGCAAAATGTCACTTGTTTTCACACTTAGACCTGAAGATGCCATTATTATACATATTTTACTGATTAACGTAACATAAATACAAATTGTAAAAACTATGCTTCACGTAAGGTTCACGATGGCCGTCCTCGGGACATGACCCGACCCTCCTCCATGAAGGTCGAGAGTCGGTACTCTCACCACAAATGAATTTTCAACACACTTGCTCGTAAAGCTGATGTAATTCCACCGGTTTTAAATATGTAAAGCGGGTCATAAAAAACGCGTGTGTTACCAAAGCAAATAGTTAAGTTATAGTCCATACAAATTCCATAACAGTATTATTTGCCATTTCAAATATGGAACTGATCGCCGCCGCACGACTCCAGCTAGTGAGCAGCGCGCTGTTGCTATTCAAATTTCGAACTAATCGCCGCGCGGTGCCAGTCAGTAGGCAGCGCTAGCGCGCTGTTAAAATGGCGGGAAAGCAACAGTGTGCATTCACAGATTGAGATTATTCAAAAATAAAAAAAAAACAGTTTATTCGGTAATTTAAAAACTTGGCTGCATGCTCTAGCGTCTTTGCCAACATTTTCACGCAGCCACGGCAGAAAATAATCCTCGCGCCATTTTTCTTAAATTTTCTTTTCTTTGTACTTGTATTGAGAATATCTAAAAATGACAACTTTCAATAATGAAGATGAGCAATATATTACTTCAACTCCACCGGATATACTAACAGAAGCGCGAACCGCATGCGACAGTTTGCTGCCGTCAATATCCAAGGACAGATACATAACCACGTATGAAAATTTCTTGAAGTGGAAAAACATGAAAAATGCCAAGTCATTTTCCGAAAATGTAGTTTTGGCGTATTTTTTTCTGTTTCCTCGCAAATGTGTTAAAAAACGTCGTACGATATACGTGCGTATTGGTTATAACATGCTCGGCTCAATTACGCCCTCGCCTTCGGCTCGGGCTGAAATTCCGCCTCGCATGTTATAACCATCTTAACGCACTAATATCGTAATGTACTATAAAATGCACATTGTGGCGGGACTCCAATCGCTCGACTCTTAGATAAAGTGACATCGGACTTGCTCTCATGTAGGTGCTCTACGATTTATGTTGTCTTTGTAGATCAACCTGTTGGCTGCTGTGAATACAGACAATAGAATTTGAATTGTTTAGGGCACTGATCAGTGCTCGCCGCTGATGAGAGGTTAATGAGGTCGGGACACGTGTTTCGGTCTTGTTGGTGTGATCTGGAAAGCAAGTCAAGTCTGTGGCGTGCGTGACGTCGCAGTACCTGGCGGCGGGCGGGGCCAGCGCCCGCAGCGCGCCGCGCCGCAGCAGCGCCACGCGTGCGGCCAGGCGGCGCGCGTCGCGCAGCTGGTGCG
This sequence comes from Eudonia truncicolella, assembly GCA_949315975.1. Taxonomy (NCBI): domain Eukaryota; kingdom Metazoa; phylum Arthropoda; class Insecta; order Lepidoptera; family Crambidae; genus Eudonia; species Eudonia truncicolella. The sequence continues at coordinate 724,275 of OX438843.1, read as the reverse complement.
TGCTGAGCAGCACGGCGCGCCCGCCGCCGCACGCCGCGCGCACGCCGCGCGACACGCACACGCGGGACGCCGGGTCCATGCCGCTGCGAAACAAACACTAATATCAAACTGCTATTTCTATAGCCACATCTCAAGAAGCAGCGTTAGTACGAGGCAACGCGGTGCGCTGAGAGAATCCATTGGAAACGTCTCCACAGATTGGACCTCACCGCGTCTTCAGCCGCGCCCGCGTGATGATTTAATTATTGTCGCCTTTTGTCTGTACTCGAAGGCCGACCACGACTGAACGAATCGAATGAAAACAGTGGCTCGAATCCGGGTTGCTGTTCGTCCCTGCTAATGTAGAGACTCATATCCTTTAACACTTTATTTTTCCATCTTATCTTAACTCTACCTTAATCTGCAGCCGAGGGTATAAAATTACAGTGCTAAATTTCCAACGTATTAAGGCAGCCACAACATGAGCTAATGATGATGTCGAGTGACCTGCTAGCTCGTTTGCTACCTCTATCAAAATACGTATGTATCCCAGCAGTGGGCTACCTGGTGGGCTCGTCCAACAGCACGAGCGGCGATCGGCTCATGAGCGCGATCGCGGTGCATAGCTTGCGCTTGTTGCCGCCGCTCAGCGCCGCGCCGCGGGCGTCCGCGTAGCGAGTCAGCTCGAACATTGATAATGTGCGCCTTATCACCTGGGTGGGAAGGACCACAATGCACTAACATACACACTTTTAAATTATAACTACACAGGTATTATGCCATCTGTATGTATGTACATACGCCTGCAGATAAGACTACGACAAACTGTCAAATTTCCTCAATAAACTTTTAACGTTGTCAAATGATTGATTATGTATTGAAGAAATTTGAAAGTTTTGGATAGGTTGACGTGCAGCCATACCAGCGTACATATTAATTATTAAATTTTTTGTCTCTCTAGGCGATATATAGTACACCCAGAGTAGACTTACGAACCGATGGCATAGTGACATTCACAAGAGCTACTTGTAGCCTAAACTGAATAAATGTTTTTGAATTTGGAATTTTGACACGAAAAACTTATGGGACCAACTAATAAACATGAGCTTGGAATAGATATTCCGTGTTTCCGTCATGTAAACTGCATTTCAAAGCTAAAGAGATAAACCATGGAATAACTATTCCAAACTTATATTCTAAGTAGTTAGGAATAAATAGGAGTAATATTTAATATATTTTTTTTATTTCATTAAAATAATATTCCTAAACGTAAAGAGTTAAACCCCATCTGCCTTTATTTACAAGAAAGAGATATAATTTACAAAAATTACTAATTTACAAGTATTTTTATTTGATAAATGCTTACAAACTGTTTCTTATTCTTATTCCTATTAAACTAAACAATGCAGAAGATAATAGTGATAAATATAAGCATATTTTTAAGAAAGCGGAGTTTTCCTTTGACCCCACACTAGGCACTGCCTGTCCTGTGGCGGTCGAGTAAACGTTTCCAATAGTAAAACGGGTGCCAGCAGTAATTATTACCATTTAAAAAAAAGAAATGAAATTAATACTCAAAGGCAAATTACTATCACGAACAAGCAATGCAAATGAATTTATTAAAGAATATAAAAAAGGAGATAAGGTATAAGTTACGTATAATTAAGCACTCCACCGATAATAACGTATAACAATGGTTGAATCAATTGTTAGCGACCGGTGGCCGGTCGTTAGACAGTGGAGGGAAGAGACTTACCCCTTCCTCTTCCGTTATCCCTCTGAGCTGGCAGTAAATGGAAAGGGTTTCCCTCACAGTCAGCAGAGGGTCTATCGCATCACTCTGTGGGCAGTAACCTGGGCAACAAAGCAAATGCAAATGAATCTGCATGGCCATCGGTTGCAACGACCGTTGGATAGATGGCACTGTGCCGCGATTAGCACTCAAAAATTAAAAAGCAGTGACAAAATTCAGCGCTTACGTCAGCCTTCCCGGTAGCATAGCGGTCAGTGCAGCCGCCCGGATTTCGAAAGACCCAGGTTCGATTCCTGGCTGGGTCGGGTGGGCGTTTAATTTTTTCACTGTATTTTATAAATATTTAAAGCAAATTAATATTGAACTCTAATTTTATTTATTTATTGTATGTAAAGTAAGACATACAGCAGTAAACTAATATAATACTAATAAGCTAAGACTTGGCGTAAATACTCGCATCACAAAAAAACTTCAATAATAAAAATATGTAAGGCCCAGATTTTGTTCTATTCAATTTTATATACATATATGTTGACGACCTCCGTAGCCGAGTGGCTTGCACGCTGGACTTTGGGCGGCGCTAACTCTGAGGTCCCGGGTTCGATTCCCGGTCGCGTCAATGTCGAAAACGAACTTTTCGATATTGTGTCGGGTCTGGGTGGTTGTGGTAGGTACCGTCGCTGCTTCTGATTTCCATGAAGCGAGTGCTTTAGCTACTTACCTTGGGATCAGAACAATGTGTGTGATGTTGTCTCATATTTATTTATTTATTTATTTATTTATTATTTATTTATTTATTTATATGTTATAATATACTCGTGGCATGAGGGTGACTGGTGCTGCGTTGTTTTCAATACCAGTTGTCTTCGCGTCTGGCCTCCATTTCCACTTAACATCAGGCGGAGTGAAGACATTTGCCTAGTTAAATATAAAAAAAAACAATGTTATGATAAATGGGGTGGAACAGCCCAGTTCTCGAGTGGCAACCGCCTCAAGGTGGACCGACGATCTGGTGAAGCTTGCGGGTAACCGCTGGATGCGAGCACCACAAACCTGGTCGTTGTGCAAAACCTTGGGGGAGGCCTTTGTCCAGCAGTGGACGTCTTTTGGCAGAAATGGTGATGACGATGGCAAATGTAGTGTTTATAACAACTCACTGATGAACCCGCGGCACAGCTGCGTGTTCCGCGCGCGTTCCCCGTTGAGGTACACGGCGCCGGCGCTCGGCCTCAGCTCGCCCGTCAGGATGGCGAACGTGGTCGACTTGCCCGCGCCGTTCTCACCCAGCAGCGCGGTGCACTGCCCAGGGAAATGCGAGTTGAACTCTTAGTGCAACGAGAAGTGAGCGAGCTTACAGCTCCGGTAACCTATCTGGATATTAGGTAGTGGACTATACGTGTCCACGGAGCAACTCGCTTGAAATACTAGTCTTAAGAGTTCCGAAGAGACTTCTTGGCGGGAAAGTGAAGAGTCATGTCTGCGGTTTTGTTTGATTTTCTAAAATTTGTGACAAATCGAATATTAATGTGAAATAATGGTGGATTATTAACCGTTAAGTGTTTGTAAGTGCGCATGAGTGTTGGCAAATGTAACAAAACAGTGCAACTTAACTTTTCAAATTCTCTCAAAAAGTCCGCCTGAGGAATTAGTAAAGCCCCACATCTTTACTGAGATACTCGAGGGGTTGGGGGGTATATCATTTCTCACTTCTCATTTCTATTATCATTCATCATCATCATACTGGAAGGAAATATTGTATATTTATTTATTACTTGTAAGAAAAATTACTTTGACACTGGCTAAATGTGCTAATCGCACGAAGCCATAAACTAAAGGAAAAAAAAAAAAAAGAGTTCCGAATGAAATATGCGCTTCGGTGCGTCCTGATCTGGCGTTATGACCTGACGCAGATGGTCCCTTGTGCTTGCGCAAGGTTGTCTGACTCCTACTTTATGACCTGACGGTTAGTGGAGTGTTAGTATAAACTTTAAAGTCGTGTGTAGCGGGGTTGCCCAAACAAGCATATTTTTTTTATATTAACGGGTAAGCACAGTGCCTTCATCTCACCTGATGGTAAGTGATGATAAGGCCAATGATGGAAGCGCACTTCATCCGGGATCATAAACTAGTGAGGCACTGGCTGTCTTATCTCTAGCTGCCGAAACACAACAATGCTACAAACATTGATGTTATGGGTATATATTTTACTAATAGATAGCTCAGCAAATGACTTCTCCGACCTGATGTTAAGTGGAAATGGAGTCCAGACGCGAAGATAACAGGTGCAGCGTGAAAACAAATGTAGCATCAATGTTATGAAAATGTCTTCACCGCGAAATGTTTAATGATACTGCATTGTTGTAGAAATGTATCGATCACCCTACCAAATAAGATCTTTATTCATTTTGTTTGCCAAAGGTGAAAAAAAGTTATTGATTGATTTTACTAGAAAGAATGAGTTCCCTGTCACGCGAATTTACGCGATCATTATTCGAGCGCTAGGATACTAAGCGGTGTATACAATTTTAACCAATAAGTAGCTAATGTAATTTTGTGAATACGTATTGTATCGGAGTGAAATAAAAACTATTGGGTTTAGAGCCCCATCTAATTCGAAGGACAATTGTTTTAAGTAATGCTCCTCAGAGCCGGGCAAAAGTAAAAAAAATAAGAATCCTTACCGTGCCCGATGGCAGCCCGAGGGTGAGGTCACTGAGCGCGGGCGCGGGGCGGCGCCGCCCACGCGTGGGGTAGACCTTGCCCAGCGACACGCAGTACGCCACGTCAGCAGAGGAAGACGTTATGTGGCGGTCGGGGGACTTCTTGTTCTCTGTATCGACGAAACCTGAAGCAAATACTGCGTTGAAAACTTTCACTTGCATACATAGACATTAGCAAAGCGTCTGTACTCTTTGCAAAGAACGAAGATTTAGGAATTGATTCTGCTACGTCCACTATTAGGTGTTTGACTGGTTAGTGCATAGACAAACTCTTTAGCACAGTCGAAACGATTTTTTAATCGAGTGTTTATTAATAACTTTTTAGGTTACAGAAATTTAGCATAGAATAGAATAGAATAGAATGATTTTATTAACTCGGAACGTTATACAAGGCAAGTCCATGATACATCATTATTAAAACATTATTATTAAAAAAACATTACATATTATTTTTATATTAAAACATTGAAGTTAATTTAAAAATAACGTGTACTATAAAATAAATTATAAAATTATTAAAATTAGTAGGTAACAATTGTCAAATTAAAAATATTAAAAATATAATCTATGTACATAAACCAAAATGGATTATTGATCGGAAATAAAATAAAATTTATTTTAACAATACAATACTTATTATAATAATACATACATATACATACAATACTTACAATAATACATTATAATTTTAGATACCGACCGTCTATGCAATTCGGTCAGAACTGTTTAACCCTTTAATAAATTATGTTTTTGGAAAAAAAATATTAGGTTAGAAATTAGTTAAATCGAGGAGCTCGATAGCGCAGTGGTTGACGCGTCCGGTCTGCGATTGCTAAGGTCAGTAAGGCCGGTCATCGAATAGGTGACAAAATTGTGTCATGTTGAGCTCCTCCGTGCTTCGGAAGACACGTAAAGCCGTTGGTCCCGGCTGCATTGGCAATCGTTAACAACCACCAATCCGCACTGGGCGCGCGTGGTGGTTTACGTCCCGTTCCCCAGAAGTGGGGACACAAAAGGAGCTGGTAATGATATGATGATGTTGAGTGACCTGCGTTGATGTTGCCGATGGTGCGCAGGCGCAGCGGCGCGTCCCAGGCGGGCCGGCGCGCCGCCGCCGCCTCGCGCACGCGCCGCCGCTCCGCCGCCACGCCGGCGTCCTCCGGCCCGGAGGGAACAGCCGGAACTGACTCCGACCGGAATCTAGTACACACGTGGTCATATTTATTTTCTTATTTATTTAGTAAGGTTAGGGTACAGCTAAATGCATAAAAGAAGAAAACAGTTTCTTATAACCTACATTATAAGTGTTTGGTAAATAAATAAATGAAATGACATTTATGTGCAAGCCTATTAAAAGCTTACACAATATCAATATTTACTTATTATCTAAAGGATTTTAAATTACACTAAAATATTGCTAACTACTTTGCAAAAATATTAATTCTACTTATTTTATTATCAAATAGATCAGAAAAAGAGGATCAACCCAAGTGTAACCGTTTCAGCAGCATATTCCTTAAAACCGATTGTTTATCATGTGATGAGTAATGATGAAATGCGTGTAACTAAGGGAGTAACGAATATAAGTGTTGATGGGTGGAGTGAAAAGGGAGGCCAAAAAAATGCAATAAACGATTTTGATTTTTTTTTATTGAAAAAAAGATGTGCCGTGATTCGCACTGTAGTTAAGTGTCTGCGACATTGACGAACGTTGTCGAAGTGCGCTTTCACCTTTGGTCTTTGACCTGATGACTAAGCAATACTGTTTACATAAAAAGTAATGTAATTAGCTCTTCTTATTATATTATCATGTACATACAAGGTCAACCAATCTTCCAACTGGTTTCACTTAACCTCTATCGATTTGAACGTGTCGGAGATTCAAGTAGGGGACAGGGACACGCTTAGGTATGTGATACCATCCCTTCTGGAAACCCTCTAAGACTTTGGGCGGCGCTAACTCTGAGGTGCCGGGTTCGATTCCCGGTCGGCCTAATGTCGAAAACGAACTTTTTTGATATTGTGTCGGGTCTGGTAGGTTGTGGTACTGTCGTTGTTTCTGATTTCCATAATACGAGTGCTTTAGCTATTTACCTTGGGATCAGAACAATGTATGTGATGTTGTCTTAATATGTCATTTAATTTATGTAACCGTAACTGAATTTTTAGGTGGGTTAAGGGCTGTTATTACTTACTTGGCGAGTAAGGAGTCGAAGCAGTGGTACTCCACGGCCAGGTTGAGCAGGAAGAGCGCGGAGCCCACAGCCACCAGGGACAGGTAGTGCAGCGCCACCAGGTCCGTGCTCAGCGGGTCCTTGTAAGTGTCCATGCCGAACCGACCCAGCACCTGGGGAAAATCACTATATAAGTCGCTCTTCGTAAAATCTCAAAATTATTTAATACTTTTTTTAGATAGTAAGTAAGTTTTTATTTGACATTGTAAGCGGGTATAAATAAACAGAGAATGAGCTCCGAATAGTTATTCCTTGTTTTGTTCCTGTCTTGTAAACGTCATTTCAGATGAGAGTAAAAGAGACAAAACGCGGAATAACTATTCGGAGCATAGTCTTTGTTTATTTGTAAGGCACCTAGAGTTTACAATCTTAATGAATACAGTGGCAAATACGCAAGGCTGGGACAACGCAAGGACTGAAACGCAGATAACGACGAGTGATTGCAAGTCGCATTATATGGAACTCCGGTACTTATACAAATTAAAAATATATATTTTTTAAATTTGTTTTAGACACAGTTATAAATATACATTTTGTAGTGACGTCTTAGTTATAAGTTGCCACGACATGCGTTGTATGCAATCCTCGGCTTTCATTTAAACTTAAATAATATTATCAAGAAAAGCGAACAATAATAATTAAAACGATGCTAAAATATAAGAAAACAAAAATAAAAGATAAATCATAGTAGGTACATGGATAATGGTAAAGGTTTATGTACAACATAAACGTGTATTACTTAAAATTTCGATTCAGTTGAGCTCACCTGCGCCTGTATGGTGTTCTTGGCGATCTCGAGCAGGCCGTCGCCGAGCGCGAACGGCGGCGCCAGCAGGAACACCTTGTGCAGCACCCAGCGCGCGTCGTCCGTCCTCTGGGCGCGACGAGCGAGTATACAAACATGATAGCCAGTTCAAATATGGGAGAACATTTAAAAAAAAATCAAGTCTAATGCTATATTAGCGCCGATTTGAATGGTTATATAAGTAACCAATTACAGTTCGCTGATCGCTGTTTCCAGCTGACATACTTAAAAATTAGCAATAATTAGTATATAAAATGTAAACACAAATAAACGACCTCTTGGTTCTCAGCTCACGATGCTACCGACACCACTTTGGCTGTTTGATTCATCTCCCACGCTGGGAGCTCCTACTCTCCAAACCGCTGTGCCCTCAGGGTCTACCTACACTAATCTTAATTAAAAAATTGCTACCTACCATTCTGGAAACATTCAAGAACACAATATAGCAGTAGCAGCTACCTATTGAGTGTTGAGGTCTGAATATAGAATATAGAAAATATTTATTAGTGACACAACACAAAAGACATTACTACATAAAATAAAAATAAAATAGAATAGAATTGATACATTTATTTGCAATTAATGTAGGTACAAATAATAAGTTGTTACAATTTGTTAGCGAAACCTTTTACACTCTGCATGCAAGCAAATTTTAACTTACAAACTAAAGAAATAAAACTACAAAAATACAATGTTGAAAAAATTTCCACGAGCAGGATTTGAACCTGCACCCTTCTGACATACCGGGTCAGGTGCTCTTCCAATTGAGCTATCGTGGTTCTAACCAGCCCGCCGAAATTATTCAACACTATTTACTTTTTACTTTGAAAGCCAAAGGCACCCATTCAATGTCAACAACTACCGTCGTTAACACCCAATATATAATAATTTCAGCGGGCTGGTTAATAAAACCACGATAGCTCAATTGGAAGAGCACCTGACCCGGTATGTCAGAAGGGTGCAGGTTCAAATCCTGCTCGTGGAAATTTTTTCAACATTGTGTTTTTGTAATTTGTTTCGCAACAAAATTTGGGTTAAAATTATATAAACGAAATAAAACTAACTTATCGCCTAAGAAATCTTGTGCTGAATGATAACATTTTCGCAACAGTAATGCTGTAAGACGTTTTTTAAATATCCTAATTGGTTTCTAAAGTTTACGCGAACACTACACATTGAAATGAAACAACTTTTACGGACCTACTCGCCCCTCCCTCCATGTGACCCCGGACCCTGCAAAGGGCTCGAAACGTCAGGATAAACATTAATTAAAACTAATGTGTAAAATAAACGCGAGTAGATCCGTAAGAGTTGTTGCATTTCAATCCTAATTGGTTGTTCTTTTATTCTATCGATGGCACTAAATGCTCAGCATGTTGTCTGGCCTCCTAGATTATAGGAACTATATGCTGTGCGTACCTCGGACTGCGAGATGAGGTCGAGTATGAGGAGGAGCGTGAGGCCGCCGAGCCCCAGGAACGCGTTGCCGCAGAACAACACCATGTTGGCGACGCTGGCTTCCACGAACAGCTTCTCCAGCAGGTACATCAGGCAGGCGCACGCATACCTAGACATAAAAAAATACATATTTAGAAAGAAAGAAAAATTAATGTTATAATGACTTCACAAAAGGGTGTTAATTAAACGGTTAGCAAAGTATTTTCGTATTTTTGTTAGCAAAATAATGCTAGTTGGGCAGCAAAAAGCTAGTTGGGCAGCAACTTATGGTCAGCAAATATTTCTAAATCAGTCTGCAACTTATATCATTCTGAACAGCAGTCTTATGCCGCTCCCCCCTTCCGTGACTGGAAAAAAAATGTAACTTAACCTAACCAACAGTAAGGATTTCTTATGCTGACCGATTGTATAATTCTGCTGACCAAATAATAATTTTGCTGACCAAATATTTATTTTGTAATACAAATAAATTATTTCTAACGCAAAACAATGTTTCTATAACAAAAAAGACAGAAAGATAAAGATAACAAGTTACAATTAAATATGAAAAACTATAGTGTGAGACCAAAGAGGTCCCTAACTCGGCGAATGCGTGTTGCGCAACCGACGGCGAGTAGATTCGTTAAAGTTATTTCATTACAATGGCGATATGAGTTGTGGGAAAACCTTTTTACTTAATCATTTGGGAACACTCTCGTCTTTCTGCTTTGGTAAAATAATAAAAAGCTATGGTCTATGAGAGGGGTTCGATGGCATATTGGTAAATGCGATAGATCTTCGGTTGCTGTAGTTAAGCAACTTTCGCAAACCCCGCCCGATCCTCTAAATGACAGTACACATTTACAGAATACACTAAACATGCACACCAGTTTAGGCCCAAGACACCGTACTCGTAGAACAAGGGTACGAAGAACCGGTTCACACTCGCTCTACACCAGGTACAGACATGTACCTGGTCGGTTCTCTCCTCCTCCACGGCCCGGTCAACCCGAGCCGAGGTCCGTGCCTTTAGAGGCGCCCTCGGGTTGCTCCGCTCCCCGATCCGATCCGAACCCTTCGGAGAATCTAGTAGGGCACGGGGACGCGCACTTGTGCGCGATGCCGTTCCCTCTAGATAACCTCTGAAGGTGATTCGTTTCACACGGCTTGAGGGACCCTTTACGTTCCTCGCCGCCCCCAAAAAGCCCGGTGAAGCTGAAAATGCCGCAGCGGCAATCAGCAATCTCTCCGAAAAAAAATAAACTTTCGCAAAGGCCGGTCATTGAATGACCAATGAAATTGACCAATAATGTATCATCTCGCGCTTCCGGCCATTTATATGGAAGGTGTGCCCCAGCAGTTGGGACATAAAAAAGAGCTAGCGATGATGATGATGATGATGGTCTACGCCTCACCCGTAGAGCAGTATGAGCAGGCAGATGGCGGGCAGGTTGGTGCCGGCCACGAACACCGGGAAGTGGAACAGCTGCATCAGCGCCGCGGTGATCACCACGTTGATCAAGATGATCTGTCAATAAATGACAAATAAGCCTGGTGGTTGAGATTCTGCCCTAAACTCTACTGTTATTGCCATACATTCAGTTACATTTTTTTTATATATTTACGGGTAAGCATAGTGCCTTGATCTCACCTGATGTTAAGTGATGATAAGGCCAATGATGGAAGCGCACTTCACCCGGGATCCTCAACTAATGAGGTACTGGCTATCTTATCTCTAGCTGCCGGAACACAACAATGCTACAAACATTGATGTTATGGCGACATGTTATGGCCAATATTTAGATAAGATGGTGGTAGCTAGCCAGGCGGACAAACAAGCCCTACCACCAACCAAACCGAGTACACAAACATGTACCCCCCGCTGGGAATCGAACCCGGGGGTCTTAGCCACTAGATCACACAGGCGGTTAAAATTTGCTGACATACATAAGGGAATTGTCCACATTTGCGCGAAACGAACATTGATGTAGAATTTAAAACTACACAGTATGATGAGCTAGTGAAGGTTTGTAACTTAGTAGGGTAGTTAGTGTGGAATTTTGGCATTTTTTGGTCTAGCGTGGAGTATTGCTCGCACATATGGGACGGTTCCGCAAAGTACCTTCTCGATGCCTTAGACGGATTGCAGCGTCGCGCTGTACGCATTATCGGCAATGTAATGGTCACTAACACTCTCGAAGCCCAGCAATTGCGTAGAGATATAGCGTCACTCAGCGTCTTCTACCGCTTATACCACGGCGAGTGCTCTAAAGAATTCTTTGACCTTATCCCACCTTCTCCCTTCCCCTATAAAGTTACTAAAGCTAAAGTTACCCACCAGCATATCCCAGGCCAGGGCAGCGGTCCAGTAGAGTGCGCCGGAAGTCCCTGCCAGTAGCTGCAGCCGCTTCTCCTGCGAGCCGCGCGCCCCCACCAGGTACACGCCGCCCGCCGCCGACACCAGGCAGTAGGCCAGCAGCACCAGCCCCGAGATACCCGCGTCCGCCACGTGCTGGTAGCTGGCCGAATAACATTTGGAATCACGTAACAAAACACACAATTAAACATACAACATGTAACAAAAATAATAAAACATAATAACTATTTACATTGCGCCCTGTTATGTGATGCCAACACTGTGCACAGTATTATTATTTTATTACTTTATTTTAGAATTGACAGAATGAATTTTGAAAAATTGAGTTTATTTTATATGAAAATGTTTTTTTTAAATTTTAAATTTAATTTTAAATTAATTTAATTTTTATTTTTTATTATTATTATTCCAAAATGTATAGAATCAGTTTTTTTATTTTATTTTTTCAAATTTTCGGATTTTTTTTTATTTTTTTTAGTTTTTTATTGGTAAATGATGTTATTGTAGATAATTTATATTATGTTAAGGAAAATTTATTGTAAATATTTGACTTACCTAGGTTGCGTTATGTAACAAAGGGTGAATAAATAAATAAATTGAATTGAACAGCTCAGTATACGCAGCAAGCTAGGAACTAGTCACTAGTTGAGGATCCCGGGTGAAGTGCGCTTCCATCATTGGCCTTATCATCACTTAACATCAAGTGAGAGCAAGGCACTGTGCTTACCCGTAAATATATTTTAAAAAAAATGCGTAATTTAAAACTACACAGTATGATAAGCTTGCTACGTTGTAATTAAGTGGGGGAAGTTAGTGTGGAACTCGGGCTAGCTACTACTAGTGATCTATTTTGCACCACTGGCTGTCCTCGCATCTTGACTTTGCTCCTGCTTAACATCAGGTGGAGTGGAGTCACTTATAGAAAGGCGGGCCTATCTGTAAGCACCCCTTAGCCGCATTGCATGGCTTATGGAAGATTGGGGGATGCCCAAACTATCCCGGGCATCCTGCTTTGGCGAACCGGTGCGGGGTGATACTCGGTGCCTGCTATTCGTGGCCCCGAGCGACCTCTGCATACTGTGTTTCCAGTGGGTATATTCTGCGCCCCATCCTACTTCTCGGAGTTGAGCGGGGAGCAGAGGGGAGAGCGCTACATAACTCCTGTGTTGCCTCAAACCCGCGAGTATGCAGTAAAATGCATATTTTTTGCAGTTAAAAATATATACTTAAGCCTATCTATAAAAAATGGTGAAAGACAAACTCACACGGTGTCCTTGCTGATCTGCTCCTTAGAGATCTTCAGTGGGTGTGAGTAAGTGGTGATGCTGGCATGCTGGTTCCCGGCGGCGGCCCGCAGCAGCGCCGAGTACAGCGCGCCCACGAACGCGGGTAGCGCGTGGTGGCCCTTGTTGTTGTACCACGCGGTCAACAGCGTGCGGTTACCCTGCAGCGCGGACGAGAACCCGCCGTATCTGAGCGGGAATACAAACGCAATGTTCAAGTAAAGTCTACAATTGAGTTCTTAAAGAGTATCGCGCCCCTGAGTGGGCTAATCTCCACCTAGATTACGATCGCATAGTATACCTATGACTCTTTAGTACAAAGACAGTCAACGTACACGTAGAGAACGACTTGATTGTATTATCAAAGAGAATTTAGGCTACAATTAAATTGGTATAATAGTATAGTTACGTTCATAACAGCTATTTGTAGCGCAAACAAGCCTAAATTGTGATTTTTTTAAGTGTCACTAAGCTATCGTAAGTTAACGCTGCGATCGTCAGAACGTTTGCGTTTCGACCCAGGGCCCGAGTCTTGAGTGACGCCTTAAGTGGGTCGAGTATCCACCCCAATATGTGCAAACGTAAGCGCAAACGTATCCGACTCATTAGTACGCGTTACCAAGAAGTTGCAATATTCAAAAACTTTAACCTACAATTGACTTCTTATTAGTCACACTCACGGCTTGCAACCGGTACCGAAAATACAGGTATCATATCGGTAAATACCTGTATTTTCCATTTCGGTTCTTGGATACCGATTCGTCAATGAGTACCGGTATTGTTACTCATAAATACCGGTACCTACCAGCGACATTGCCAGTCTGTTTAAAACGTGACATGCAGAGCACTGCGGCCGCGCGAAATGAAAATAAACAGGCAAAGTAGAGACGAGAGCGCAACGCGTGCAGTTAGTCAATCCAAGCGCCACTCATCTATCACTAATAAATTTGGTTACCTGGTACTGGTATTAGTACTTGTAAGATGGTGTATAATACCGGTATACTGGTACAATACTAGTAACCGGTACTCATCGGTTAACCTATATTAATACCGGTATCAAATCGTTACCGATACTTTATTAAAGTTAAAGGTATCGGTTATTAAAAATACCGGTGTTCCAAGTTCTGGGCACACTCACTACGCTGTCCACCCATCGTAAGTCTACTGTCAAACATGTAACGCTATCTCAGGATCGATGACACTATTTGGGTGCCATAACAAACACTTCAGTACATGTTTTTTTTTTTAATTTCTTACGGGTTAGCACTTGGCCTTTATCTGGTGAGTAAGGCGGAAGCGCGCTTCACTCGGAATCTTCAACTACTGAAGCACTGGCTATCTTAGCACTAGCTGCCGGATCAACAATGCCACAGACATTTTATGTGATGGCGACATATTTAGATAAGATGGTGGTAGCTAGCCAGGCGGACAAAGAAGCCCTACCACCAGCCAAACAGTGTACATAAACATTTACCCCATAGTCTCCCGCTGGGAATCGAACCCAGAACCTCTGGGTCTAAGCCGGTGGTCTAAACCACTAGACCACAGAGTCGATTGAAATGAAATTGGAATGTTTGGGCTAACAAATCGATAATTAAAATAATATATTATATGAAGACCGATAGACTTTCCAGTTGTCAAACCTTTTTTCGATGTACACGTCCTGCGTGTTGACCAGCCAATGGTTGAGCGTGTCCACGTCCGGTAGCAGCATCATTTCCGGCAGCGAAGAGTTAGTCTCCTCGCACACTTGTCTGGTCTCCCCGCAAGAGCAGGATGGAGTGTCCTTTGAACGAATGATTGAATAATTGTATAAAATTTTATTTTTTATCTTTAAGTGCTAGTTGCTGCACTATTGAATATTTATAAAATATATTAAACAAATTAAATGCCTACCCGACCAGCCAAAAAGCAGTCAAAATCGAAGTAGTGAAAAAATTAAATGCTTACGTCAGCCTTCCCGGTAGCATAATGGTCAGTGCAGTCACCCGGATTGTGGAAGACCCAGGTTCTATTCCTGGCTGGGTCGGGTAGGCATTTAATTTTTTCACATTATTTTATAATTGTTTAATTGTATAAAAGTTTATGTAACACAATATATTTTTCATCTATCACCAATAAAGTTGGTGTAGGTATTTAATAAATGCTCAAGGCAAAGCATGCCATAGTTATCATAAATCGATCAGTTTCCATAAACGGGAAAATAATAACTGTTCGGCTAGGTAGTTTACATATTATTATGTTTCCCTGTACAGGCATCCGTTACTTGTCTGCCATTTTAATAACAAAATCAACATTGATTTTACCATACATAATTTGAGCTAAGAAGATAGAAAAATAAATTACCTTTTCTGTCCAGTTTCTTGCATTGTAGTTCTGCATGAGATTGCTCATGACTAGCTTGGCGAAAGATGGATCCATTTGTTCAGAGTATATCGAGGGATATGGCCTGTGGAGGAAGGCTACAAATGTATAATACTGAACAGATCGGCACATGTTACTATTTAAGTACAGATAATGACCATGTCGCGTTGATTCTTGTTGATTCGCGTTGACATCTCAACTTTTGAAATCAATATTACAATTAACAGTGACGTAAATTTTTTCTCTTTTTTTTTCCTTTGTTAAATAATATATGTTATATAATATGTTATATAATAAATAATGTTAGTCAAGGGTGAGCACTGACGTGAGGAACTGCGTGTACGGGTAGAGGGCGCGCGCGAGCGGCAGCGCCACCTCGTTGTCGGGCGGCGGCCGCACCAACGAGAACGCCATCGCCACGCACACGAACAGCGCCGGCAGCGCCACCAGCACGAACGACAACCACCTTTCATACATTTTATAGTTTATTTTATTTTATTTTTTATTTTTAAGTGCTAATTTGCTGCACTTAAGCTGAATTAAATATTCATAAAATACAGTGAAAAAATTAAATACAGCCGACCCAGCCTGGAATCGATCCGGGCGGCTGCACTGACCATTATGCCACCGGGAAGGCTGACGCAAGCACTGAATTTTTTCACTACTTTGATTTTGACTGCTTTTTAGCGGCAGTAGTGCCATCTATCCAACGGTTATTGCATTATTGCAACCGATGGCCATGCAGATTCATCTTTGCAGATGAAATACCACAAATTTGATAACACAACGCTATGGTAAATTTTATTTTTTATTGTTGCGGAAGATCAAGAACAAGTAAAAAGATATAGTGCTATTATAATATCTCAGAATATTTGGAAACAAACATTTATAAAAATAATTATAGATCTTAAAAAATATAATGTAATAAATTTTATTTTATTTTATTTTATTTCACTTAACTATATTTTATTTTATTTAATTTTATGTTACCAAACTTTGTTTAACCTAATGTTAATTGCTTTTGTTATTTGGTAAGTTAAAGGTAAATGCTGCGCACTTTTGTAATTGGCCACGGATATACCTTATTAACTGTACATAAATGTATTTTAGTATGTTTCCTATCTGTTGTCTGTAATTGTGCCTTAAATAAAAAAAAAATAAAAAAAATATATATATAAGAATATAGCTAATTTACTTCAAAATTAATTGGAAAAGTTCTTTCCTCTTCAAATTGCTGTGCCTGACAGGGCCCATAATTAACCTGTACCTATATTATAACAACTTTGTAACATTTTATGGTGTGCAATAAAAATATTGAGTATTGAAGGCCAAGTGCTTACCCGTAAGATATTTTAAAAAAATGTATTTGTTTACATATTTATCCGTATGTAATATATTTAGTACCTGTTCCTGCAGTAGTGTATGTACCGCGCCCGCACCAGCGCCCGCAGCTGGCAGGCGCGGCGGCCCCGCAGCGCGCCCGCGCCCGCCAGCGGCGCCGGCTCCGCGCGCACGCTGGCCGTCGACGCGCTCGGCGACCCGGACTCGTCGGCCACTACGGTACGGTAGACGACAACAATTATTCATTAATAACTAGAGAGTAGCTCGATAGCGAAGTGGTTAGCGCGCCCGGTCTGCGAGTGCTGAGGTTATGCAACTTTCACAAAGGCCGGTCATCGGATGGGTGGCCAAATATTTATCATCTCGAGCTCCTCCGTGCTTCGGAAAGCACGTACAGCTGTTGGTTAACGACTGCTATGGCCCGTTCTCTCTATTCATCCATAGGGAAGGCTCGTGACCCAGCAGAGGGGACATAAGATGAGCTGATGATGAATAACTAATGGTCACTTAGTGCTGTGACACATGAAATGCTGCGGCACACACACTTTTTTGTTTTTCTTTGAAGCAAGCGCGGGCTCGAAGGACCAAATTATGTTCCGGCTACAAACATAAATGCTATAATCTCAATCTATTGATGCTTACGACAGTAATTAACAAATTGATGCACCTGTTTGCGATGACACCGAGAAGTAGTTTGTTAGCTAGATTGAAGTTTTTCAACGGTAATTTTCAGTGCAATACAAATATACAATTATGAATGCAAAATAACAATTGAATGCAAAATGACCGTTACCGTAATCGTTGTTGTGCGGCACGTGGTCGTTGTCGCTGCCGCAGATAGTGGCCATCACGTGCTCCAGCCCGCCGCAGTCCAGCGCGAGGCTGCTGTAGCCCAAGGTCGACTGCCGCGCCTCCAACAGCTGGCACAGCTGGAGGAAGCTGAGGGGAGGGGGGAATTATCAGCTGTTCACTTTGAGTTTAGCCGGTGGTTAAATTCGCTTACAAAACCTCATTTAAATTTAAGGAGTAACAATAATTCTCACACTTATGATAGCAGCTTCGATGTACTAGATTTCCTATGAGCGTTTGAAAAACGGTACGCGACAGTAAATATTTAGTACAAATATTTTGCAACCTTAATTAATCTTTATGTTTAAGATTTAAGGTTCACAGTAAGCTAAAGTTGCTAATGCTGTGTTTTATCAGATTTTGTTATTCAAAATTTAAATGTATTATCATCATCATCATCATCATCAGCCTATACTAGTCCACTGCTGGACATAGGACCACTTTCGAGATGCATTTTTGTTCCGGATCCATTATCTAATACATTAATGATCGAAGGATAGCAGTTATTAAGTTCTCCCATCGTATTTGAAGTCACCGTGACTATTCCGTAACACATTTGTAAAAAACTACTTGTAGTTAATAATAAAAAAAAAATTGATTTTTTTTTTAATTTTTGAATTTTTTTTTTGATTCTGACACTAAAAAATGTTCGACAAGTATTTACTAAATGTAGCATACCACTTAGTAGATCTTCACATTCAAGTTAAATAAATGTTGAAACCCTTGTTTTTATAATCTGAGGTTGATACCCTATTTTTGCCTAAATAGAAAATGCTGACATATTAATAAGGACAAACACAAGGCTAGTTTTTATAGTGTACCCTCCACGCGTTACGAACCACTAAACTAAGGTTTTAAATTATCATAACAAATCTTACTTGTTGTTAAGACCATTCGCGTCGAAGAAGGGCAGACTCAACTCGGCCTCGAGGCCTGACGCCTCCGCCAGTCCCGCGTTGGCGACCACCTCCCTAGCGGCCGCGAGCAGCTTCTTCACGCGCTCCTCCATCGAGGGGTTGTCCCCGGGCAGCGCGGGGTATTCCCCGGGCAGCTCAGGGTACTCCCCCGGTACAGCGGGGTAGGTCACGCTGAGTCTGTACCCGTGCCCTAGAGTGCGTTTGATCTCGATCGGTGTGCCGGTTGTGTGAACTTGACCCTTTAAATAAAAAAAACATTTAAATCAATTTACTTTTACGGATCTACTCGCGTTTTCACGTCTACGTCAGAAAAATTATTACATTTCAATGTGTAGTGTTTGCGTCAATATTTAATAAACAAAATTTAAAATCTCTTTTACAATGTAAAAATGAGAAACTGAGAGGTATTTAAAAAAAGTTTTAAATAATCGGACTGTTGTAATACCGAAACATTGATGAAACAACGCTGGCTAAAAGCTTATTATACGAGCATTTAAAATCGACAGGTCAAGCAATGTCTCGGTAGATGAAACGCAGTCACCTGGATTGTAACAGGTTTGAGTCCCACAACTCGTTTATTTCGAAATACCAAATGCTTACTCGTAAGCAATGCCAGCACTAGTTCTTTCTTGATCATGGTAGAGGGAGAATTAAAATAAAACACGACATTACTCATTCAACCTCAAAAAACGCCAACAAAGTTTTATTTTTTGTACATAATTGTTTTTGCATTTATCATTTTGGCCCCCTTTGCCACCGGGCGCCTAGAGCACCTCTCCACTCGCTCTACCCTGGGGCCGGAACTGCCTGTAAGGAGTTTGCGCTTGGTAAGGTGTACCTTGTGCATGATGACGAGCTGGTCGCTGAGCAGCTCGGCCTCGTCCAGGTGGTGCGTGGTCAGCAGCACGGTGCGCTCCGCGCGCAGCTTCACGATCATCGCCCAGATGTCCCTGCGTGAGGACATGACCGGTCATAAATTTCTATGTTATCCCACACAAACTTTTAAAGTTCACAATGGAAAGTTATAAATTGTATCTTTGCTCGCTAAACGTTTTATTTTTAATATTATTTTCTGCCAACTATTTAGATTTCTGTATTATGCAAATAAAGCGTAATTAAAATTGACTGATAGGTTTAAAAAAAATAGGAAATTCGATTACAAAAACACAAATGTTGAAGTTTTTCCAATTGAGCTATCGTGGTGGTGGAAGAGCACCTGACCCGGTATGTCAGAAGGGTGCAGGTTCAAATCCTGCTCGTGGAAATTTTTTCAACATTTGTGTTTTTGTAATTTGTTTCGAAACAAAATTTGCGTTAAAATTATATAAACAAAACAAAAACATTTTAGAAAATTCGATGTTGTGTTTTAGGAAAGTCGAAATATATAAAGGTTCTTATCATATATTTTCAAACATGCTTGGAAGTGTGGTCATTATTTTGACAATATGGCCAAATATACGCGAGCAGAGCGGCCGGCAAAATTTGTATGAAAATTTAAATCTGTCGTGTTATTCGATAATAGAACAAACAATCTGTTTCCTCTGTATAAAAAAAGGAGTAAAAAAATGCAGCTTCATCATCATCATCTCAGCCAAAGGACGTCCACTACTGAACAAGGCCTGCCCAAGGATCTCCACAACGACCGGTTTTGTGCTGTTTGCATCCAGCGGCTTAAACTCTAATTATTAGTACAGTGGTAAATGTGTATATACTTTGGTAAAATTAATTATAATATAAGTTACCTACATCACTAAAGACAAAATAAAACCTA
This sequence comes from Eudonia truncicolella, assembly GCA_949315975.1. NCBI lineage: Eukaryota > Metazoa > Arthropoda > Insecta > Lepidoptera > Crambidae > Eudonia > Eudonia truncicolella. Next base: position 704,445 of record OX438843.1, on the reverse strand, counting down.
TAAATAAAAAATGTCCTCCAGCTGTGGGCTCATGGGAACGGTCCCAAGAATGCTGGCAACATTACCTCTTTGGATTGCCAAGCTAATACGTTGGCAGAGGTAGCTGCCAGCCTTCTTGTCATATATAATAATAATAATATATAATAATAATATATATTAATATATATACTTATATTATAATTAATTGGAAAATTATGTATAGTTGTTAATAAATATAAATGTTTATTTGCGTAAATATAATGGTATATCCATAATATTCTTTGGTATATAATTGATTCGTTTTATTTTTTGACTGTAATTACTATTAACGAACACTTACGGCCAGTTTCAATAATCTATCCTCAGCAAGAGATAAGTTTGCTAAAGTTTTGTTGCTTAGTTAATAATAATGTTGTTGTTACTTATCTGAAAATAACAGCGGTTGCTCGGTAACTAAACTAAGATAGGCCTATCTCTTACCAGAGATAGGTTATTGAAATCGGGCGTTGAGAATCTTTGAGGCCTTTAGCGCGGTCATACGCAAAAAAGTTGGCTCTAATTTCCGGCGCTTACGGCATAGCGGGAACACCATCCTGAACGCTATTGCTGAGAGACTGGACTGTCCTATCCAGAAACACTGGATGGACATAGTCACAGGGATCATGATATTAACATAGTTTTAAGGAAAATTGTTACTAACTACTTTACTAACAAAATATGAACTGAATTAAATAAATTATTATTATTATACCTGCATATGAGCTAATAACGGTGTACCCACCTTCTAGCCGCGGGGTCGACGCCCGCGGTGGGCTCGTCCAGCGTGACGAGCGCGGGCCGGCCCACGAACGCCAGCGCCACGCACAGCCGCCGCCGCGTGCCGCCCGACAGCTGGCGCACCGGCCGCCCGCCCACGCCGCCCGCGCCGCCCGCGCCGCCCAGGCGCAGCACCTCCACCATGCTGGGGCCAAGGCGAGTTACAGGCGAACACAAAACTACTTTTCGGAACTCCTCGGCGGGAAAGTCAAGATTTGTATGCGATATTTTCTAAATATGTGCTTCAAAATAATGGTGTATTATTAGCCGATAAGAGTTCTTGAAAGTGTATAAGTGTATACAAATGAAATAAAACAATGGAACGTTACTTTTAAAATTCTCTGAAGAAGTCACGTGAAATCTCAGTAAAGCCGCACATATTTACTGATACCCATAAGTATCAGTAAAGATGTGGGATTAGGATCATATAAAATTTCTAATGTCTATTTTTTATTTTTATGGCAACTTGTAAGAAGAATCACTTTGGCATAAAGGTGGGTGGGTGGGTGTAATTTGGGTAAAGGTGTTAACCGCACGAAGTCATCAAAAAATATAGAAGTTTCCATGTAAACCGTTTGTAGCCACACAGGACTCAACAGTGTTTCGATTTTCAAATTCACGCCATTGATACAGACATTGATTAGACCGCACTTTGAAAAAAAAGAAAACGACTACTTTTATTAACAATATAATATTTGGCATAGTATTATTTATAAATATAACCACAAGTAATAGCTCACCTCTCGATCTCGTCCCGCAGCTGTTCCGCCCTGAGCCCGGTCTTGAGCTGCGCGTACATGGCGATGTGCTCGCGCGGGCTCATGTGCGCGTACAGCACGTCGCGCTGCGGGCACACGCCGAGGGTGCGGGTTCCGTGCTCGGAGCGGACGATCACGTGGCCGGACGTGGGCTTCAGCATTCCCGTCAGGATTTTACTGCAGGGGGAATAGGATCAACAAATACATGTGGTGTCCACCTTAAATGTTTCTTACACTCAGCCATTGTGTATATTTGTCGGCCCGATTTTTCAATCTTCAGATAAGTTTATTAATTCAATTCAATCTCTTGTAAAATGGCTCTCGCTACGATTTAGCCAGTGTCTAGTTTTAGGGCAACTTATTAGTGTTTTGATTTTGTCCGTAACTTTGCTTAAAACTTCAATAGGCGTTGTGCTTGTACAAGCAAGAAAATGTCTAAAACTGAGACCCAATTTTGAGGATACAGGCAGTAACTGATTGATTCTGTTGATACCGGAAAAAATTGCAAATAAATAACTAATTGAGCGAGTTAGGGCCTGTTTCACAATGTCTGATTAGGAGATACTTAGCAGATAAAGTGTCAGTTTTGTATGGACTATCTGTCAAGTAAACGCTAATGGGAACTTACTTGTAGATCGTGAAACAGGCCCTTAGTGAAGCAGTATTGTTTTGGCCATAGTATCATTTTAATATTTTTATTATTCCCGCTGCAATAAAGCAAGGGCACTGCGTCACATACATCCTTTTCCCTATTCCATTTTCCTTTCCCGCTCACTTCAGCAACGAATCAACGGTTGCCTGGGACGATCAGCGTCGTCGATGTTGGCAGCACTGTTTTTGTGATGGCAATACTGGCTGTCACAGAGAAGCAGTACAAAAGAATATAACCGTCGTTGCCGCCACGACTAGTTCGCTTTACAACCCGCTAACAAATAATAATATTAATCCGCGAATAAACTACTTTAATCGCTATTGTGAAAAAGGTGTTATAGTGTTATTGAAGTGAAGCTTGAAGATCAAGATCCAGTCCGGCCCATAAAGGCCGTGCGGCGCATGCAGACCTGCTGTAACTGAGTGAGTTTCCCATCTTGCCGGTTTTCCTTTTGATTATCCATAAGCCGGCAGGAATCCCTCCCAATTGTGTATTGCAGCAGTGCCTTTAGCTTCAGATAGCATTTATAGATTGTATAGGCCTAAATAGGACGCTCCCCGCCAACACAAGTATTAATTCAATAATTTTGACATAATGACAGATTCTCTTTAGAAAATATGTCACAATGACAATGTTATTCGTTGGATAAAACTTATTTAAGGATTGAAAACTCGGGCCTTATAATAATACGTAATAGTGTTAACAGATACTGGTGTGTCTCAATCAAATGAAAAAATATGTGTCTGCTATTGCTATGTTAACATAAGGTTAACTAACTTAATGCTAATCTTTCTGGGTAAAGTTTCTTATTTTATCTCTTAACTTGTCTTATCTAAAGATTTTTTATTATATTTTTTATTGTAAGTGTTGTTTGAATGTCGCTGACTGAATGTATATTAATTCATATTGCTGTATGGACTTGTGTCTGAAATAAATGATTTGATTTAACTACCAGACCACAGAGGCGGGCAAGGGCTGTAGGATATCGGCTGGCGAGTCTACTATAGCCGCCGATAAAGGCTAACGCGTGCTGGTACTGACATGAGCGTGGTCTTGCCGGCGCCGTTGTGCCCCAGCAGCGCGGTGACCTGCCCGCGGTGCAGCTCGATGGACACATTGTCCAGGGCCGCGCGCGACCGCTGCCCGCCGAACACCTGACAACAACACCAGACAATGTTTATTATCATTTTTATTACGTTACCCGACTCTGTTAGCCCCTATTCCCTGACTCACCGAGTCGCATCGCATCGCCCAAATGGCCCATTTTTTGGCTCGGCTCTTAAACATAGACCTTTCACTAAAATTGAGATATCAAAAGCAAAAATATTTTTTATAAATCCGACTGGTAGTTCTAGAGGTTAGCGCGTTCAAACAAAAAAAAACAATCTCTTTAGCTTTATTATACGAGTATTAATGTAGATTTAAGAATCATTGTAAGTATTGTGTTTTATGTTTTATTGTTGAGTAAGCGCTAGTCTATAATAAACATATTTTAATGGAATAACTCTTATGATCAAAAAAATAAGTATCCAAATCGGTGCATAAATGACGAAGATATGAGATTTTTTTTAAGTCGATAAAAAAAAAACAAATTTAGTAATTAGACGCGAGTAGATTTGTAAAAGTTATATCATTACTAGCTGCCCCCGGCGGACTTCGTACCGCTTTGACAGTTTCCATGACAACACTACAAACAAATCATTTTGTATTGGAAAAATTTCAAAAATCAAAAAAAATTTAGGGGTGGACCACCCTTAACATTTAGGGGGATGAAAAATAGATGTTGGCCGATTCTCATAGATACCGGATAAGCACAAAAAATTTCATCAAAATCGGTCAAGCCGTTTCGGAGGAGTATGGCAACGAAAACTGTGACACGAGAATTTTATATATTAGAAAATGAGTAGTATTCGCGCCAATTTTAAAAAGGTACTGTTATGAATAGGTAAGACAGGCAAACTAACTTAAAATATTACAATTTTAGTGATGTAACTACTTATATAAGTTTTTTTTGTATCCATTAAATTATCTTATCATATCTTATCTCACCTTAGTGACGCCGATGATGCTGACGCCGGCCTTCTCCAGGGACGTGTCACAGTACGTAATGTTGCTCTGAAGCGTCTTCAAACCTGGACACCATTGCGACAATTGAGTATAGGCTGAATCGTGATGACAGGATCTGAGCTCGAATCCTAACGGTATCTTGTATCATATGTATTACTTTTTATTTTAAGTATGATTGTATATCTAAGTGTTACGAGTACTAAATAACCTACTTTAATTATTTTGTACTTCTTATTACGTTGACGACAAATGCTGAAGGGCGTTAAAAAAATCTTAACATACCTTCTACAATTTATTTTAAGTATATTTTTAAGCAAAATTATGAAAAAAAAAAGCAAAATGGTTTTTTTGTCACACTGTCACACGCTCCCTTTAAAAGAATTATCAAGAATGTAGCGAAGATCTTTGGGAGAAGCCTTTGTCAAGCAGTGGACGTCTTTTAGATGAGACGATGCTAATGCAGTGGTAGAATTGATCTTAATAACTTTGGTTCCGCAACGACAGCTTCTGTCAACCACTAACCAAAGAAGTAGTCGATGGTGTATCCTATAGCGAAGTAGATGGCCGCGTCCACCAGCATCATGATGGCGGCCAGGCCGATGCTGACGTCATCCTCGCCGGTGGGCGAGTCCCACAGCTGGGCCCAGTGCGCGCCCACGCCCATCGCCTCGTAGCGCGCGATGTGTAGGAACGCGTAGCAGAGCGACGACGACATCGACAGACACTGGTGAATAATGCAGTGTGAGACGTCGTTAAGTATAGTGTGTTTTAATGTAATTTCTTTGTGCAATAAAGAATTTATTATAATCAAAGACTTATCGATTGTCCTTTTGTACTGTAAAACTATTTGATTACCTAATTAAGTTTGATATAATCTAATTTACTTTTTCAAATGCGTAGCTTACTCTTATTACAATATCTTAAAGCTTTATTAAGGGAGTCGTAATTTCCGTTTTCGACCTTATGTTAAAGTAATAAAGATCAAGTGAATTGTATTATGGTATTCAAAATATCAATAGAAAAAGAATCACACTAATATTATAAATGCGAAAGTTTGTGTGTACGTGTGTATATTTGTTGCTTCTTCACGCTGCAACGGATGGATGGATTTGGATGAAATTCGGCATACAGAGTTTATAACCTGGATTAACACTTCTCCTAACACTTTCGCAATACATACCTACAAAAACAACACGTCTTATTTTAGCCCACTGGTAAGAATGTACCGTTGTTATAATGAAATGGCGCGTAGTAGAAAAAACATTGATATTTATAACGCCAGTTTTATACGATACAAATAGTTTGTATCGGACGTCTTTAAAAATGAGCAATCCTCTTCTTCTCCTTAAACTCATAATCATTGTTTCAAATCTTTTGTTGAGTATTTTATTAGTGTTTAAGTACTTAATAATTTTATATTTTTTTCAATCATGTTGTGTACACTCTTTTGGATTATTGTCTAGCCCTCTCAACTTATTAGCTTTACTAACTAAAATTGTATTGATGGTAATCTGTCTGTGTACCTATAAAAAATAAATAAATAAATAAATAAAACACAGGATAGTTTTTATCCCGATATTCGCACGGGAATTAAACTCATACCTTTTCTCTATATTCGGTTCCACAATTTACTACTTAGTCTTGGATTTGATATTGGGAATTTGTCTGTTTTGTTGTCATAGAAACTGTTAAAGCGGTACGAAGTCCGCCGGGACAGCTAGTGTTTTAATATAGAATAGACCAACTGCTTATTTTTGGTGTGTATACAATTGCATTAAATAATGATTATACAAAACTCAGCTTAAGCCGAAACACAATGCCACAAACCTAGTTTTCTACGGATACCATTTATAATTGGTCACCGATCTTAGTTTTTATTATATACTTAACTATTTGTGTCAAGCAGAGAACTATAGAGAAAATAGAAAATGTGAAACTCACGATCAATATTTTGCACGCTTTAGAGATGACTGCCTCCAGCGAGAGTATGAGCACGATGGGCATGAAGGTGATGAGGTACACGATGCTGCTCACCACGGCCGCCACGCTGGCGCGCCGGAACAGTTTCGACAGCATGTAGCTGCAATACACCAACATTTGGAGCATCTTCATTTGAAATGACATTCCGGAAAGAGGGTTGAAAAATAGTTCTCCAATATACAGGATGTTTGGTAATAGGTGAATTATTCGGAAACATAGCCAAGCAACCAAGTAAAAAAGAAACCGTGTTAATAAGCAAAATCATATATACTTAGATTTACTTTTCTATACAATAACTCAAAACTATTTTATAACATTATTTTTGTTGAACCCTTTTAGACCACGTGGTTGACCACCAAAAACATTGTATCAGCTGGACTTAGGGGTGTCACTTTGCTTTCTTTTATAACAAACAACCTCAATATCCTCTGCCTTGTGGTGCTTTTGAGGCATGCTTACAATTTTCTGGGGCTATATGCAATATGCATGGCACCCTGTATGTGCCGTAGATAAGTATATCGCTAATACAAATTGACCTCTTCAGGCTACGGTGACATACAGTATTTGATATTGAACTGGATCATCCCCGCTACACACGCCTTAAAGTTTATACTGATACCCCCCACCAACCGTTAGGTTATAAAGTTAGGTGTCAGACAACCTTGCGCAAGCACAAGGGACCATCTGCGTCAGGTCATAACGCCAGATCAAGACGCGCCGAAGCGCATTCTTCATCCGGAACTCTTAAGACTAGTGTCTCGAGCGAGTTGCTCCGTGGACACGTATAGTCCACTACCTAATATCCAGATAGGTTACCGGAGCTGTAAGCTCGCTTACTTCTCGTTGCACTAAGAGTACAACTCGCAGTTTCCACTGCTCGGGCCGTCAACTCTAAACTCTCTAAGCCTGGCCAGACCTCAACCAGACAAAAGAACATACCCACCTCTAACCACATAGCCACCACGAGTCCAACCCATGTCCGGGCCCTGCCAAAGACGCCCACGAAGGCATAACCAACAGGGGGCTTAGGATTCGAACTTCCGTGGTACCCTTGAAAAGACAGCCGGACCCGTAGTTCCAACTGCCATACCCTATCTATCAGGGTCAGTATATAGGGACTGGAATTTGAACTAGATCAATGCGGCTGAGCGGGAGAGATAGGTAATTCAGCCCGCAGCCACCTTGCACTCACCACAGGCTGAGCACGCTCAGCAGGAAGCAGGCCAGCAGCGCCAGCAGCAGGGAAGTGGTCGTCCGCGGCAGCACCCCGCCGGCGCGCAGCACGGCGGCGCTGGCCCCGAGCGCGGCCGCCAGCTCCGCGCCGCTCCACAGCGCCCACGACAGCGAGCCGCCCCACGCCCGCACGCCCATCACCGTCATCAGCTGGATCCAGATACATTCACTCAAACTTAACCTAATTATTTATACACAAACCCCCTTACAAATAACCAGAGAATAAGCTCCGAATAGTTATTCCGTGGTTTGTCTCTTTTATTCTAATCTGAAATGAAGTTTACATGACGGATTCGCTGTTTATCTGTAAGACCCTAATAGAATGATAATAGAGTCAGTACAGTGGTAGTTTACTTAAATGTGAATTTTTAGTCTAATTTCTGGAAGAGACTGCGACAGGGTAAACGCAATGTCGGACGCCACCGACCAGATGGAACGACCATCAGCGCAGGGCGGCTAGCAGAAATTAGATGCGATCGACTAGCAACCTATCACTGATGTTATCTATATTTCCGTTATCTATATACCTTGATTATGCTAAATGTGGTAGTCGAGGTCATTCAAAATTGATAATTTTGATGCTCTGTTTGCTCTTTTTGAGAAAAGGACGTGGGAGTATTTTTTTTTTGTAGACCTTTAATCTATGTTCGACGTAAAGACGGCGTTGTGTTCCTTTCACTAATGCAGCACAAATAAGATGGGTTTGTATTGTTGACCACGGACTCAGCAAGGGTTCGAAACGTCACGGGAAACATTAAATCAAATTATTGTGTGTAAGCACTACATTTCTATTTATAAACATACTGTAAGCACTACATTTCTATTTATAAACATACAATAAAATACTAGCACAGATGTTCTGATAATTCGCCAATAACAACTACCTACGTCACGTCCGCCCCACTTTGATATTGAGTGGGGATAACATTCAAGCCGGACGCTCAGAGCTCACTCCGGCATTCTGTTCGAAGTCTCCGCCTAGAGCGGTCGCCTTAAGATACACTGTTACTATGTCTTTAATTAGTGAATAGCAATATTTAAGCAAACTGAGAAGAGTTTTGAAAGTTCCTTTGTAAAAAAATACGAAGAATAAATAAGTTGATACAACGCCGTATTTTTACTTCTGAAACGATCCCATATGTGTAAAATAAACACGAGGTGCTTTGACTTCAGTGTTTGCTCACCATAGTGTTCCCGTCCTCGTGGTCCGCGACGACGAACCGCACGGCCGACGCCACCGAGAACAGCAGTGAGAAGAAGAACGCCACAATCAGCGCCTGCGACTCGTACAGCGACGTCTGGAAGCTGCGCAACACCGTTGGTTATTCAATATCAACCACAAACAAGCTCACAATGGTACTGTAGGATGGTGGTAGTGGTAGAGGGAATCACGTCGGGGTCACCACTGTAGGAAACCAATGGTAAGGAGAATACCACATTGAGGAAGGACAAAGGGAAGATCTTCCTCCGAGCTGGGTGGTATGGCTCGGGGACCGAGGTCCAATGGATGTTTTTTTTTTTTTTGGAGAGAGATTGCTGATTGCCGCTGCGGCATTTTCAGCTTCACCGGGCTTTTTGGGGGCGGCGAGGAACGTAAAAGGTCCCTCAAGCCGTGTGAAACGAATCACCTTCAGAGGTTATCTAGAGGGAACGGCATCGCGCACAAGTGCGCGTCCCCGTGCCCTACTAGATTCTCCGAAGGGTTCGGATCGGATCGGGATTCGGATCGGATCGGGGTTCGGATCGGATCGGGATTCGGATCGGATCGGGTGCAATGGATGTTAGTTGGAGGTGCTATATATAGCGAAGGAGATGGTGAAACTTCGCTATCGCGATGCAGGCTTCCCATACTATTTATCGTCGTAGTATGGCGACGTCGTTGGTAAGCGTTTTGTGGCGCTATCTGTTGACACGGTTGAGAAGGTGTTTGCTTCGTGTCGATTAACGTGCGGCGTATGCGGTAGGTGACGCCGCCACAGTACTATGTTCATTATCTCTCTTACTAGTATTTAAAATGAGTTGTATATTTTTTACTCTTATTTATATTATTAAGTTTGTTATTACTAATTACTAAGAATAACGATGTGGTTTTTCCTTCTTTAAAATTAACACAAACTCTCCACATTAGCATGACGTGGCGGTCAATAAAAAAAAGGCTGTACTTATTAGCATTTAAGATATTATTGTATGTTACATAGTTTTTTTATTTAGTACAAGTTTTCGCTGACTATCCTTAATAAATAAATAAATCACCAGCTCATATGCATCCCCACTGCTGGGCTACGAATTTTCCCTATGGATGAATAGGGAGAACGGGCCCCGTTACACACGACTTTAAAGTTTATACTGACACCGCCCACCAACCTTACGGTTATAAAGTTAGGTGTCAGATATCCATACGCAAGCACATGGGACCATCTGCGTCAGGTCATAACGCCGGTTTCGATCACCAGTTTCAGACTCGATTTGCAGCGGGGGGTACTTAAATGTACTCAGTTTGATTGGTGGTAGGACTTGTTGATCGACTGATTTGCTACCACCATCTTATCTAAACATGTCGCCATTACATCAATGTTATAGTAGCATTATTGTGTTCCGACACAGATAAGATATCTAGATATCTATCTATAGACTGGCGCCTTTGGATTTCAAAGTAAAAAAGTAAATAGTGTTGAATGATTTCGGCGGGCTGGTTAGAACCACGATAGCTCAATTGGAAGAGCTGAAGAGCTTCTGACCCGGTGTGTCAGAAGGGTGCGGGTTAAAATCCTGCTCGTGGAAATTTTTTCAACATTTGTGTTTTTGTAATTTGTTTCGCAACAAAATTTGCGTTAAAAATATATAATCAAAACAAAAACATTCTATAAGATATCTAGTTCCTCAGTAATTGGGGATTCTGGGTGAAGTTCGCTTTCACGTTTGGCCTAATATAGCTTAAGATCAGATGAGATAAAAAGGTTATGGGCTTGGCTTACCCGTAAGGAATAAAGAAAAAAACTTACAAGTCCTTCCTATAGCATGGGTACGGCATCTGCTGCGTGTACACCGCCCACTGGTCTCCTGCCCCCAGGCCTGCCGCTTCCACTTCCCTCTTTCGCCTGCCGTCACTGGCGGCTTCCGCGGCGAGCTGCACTATGGCGCGGTCTACCATGTCCTGAAGCTGCACGAAGCCGCGGAAGTAGCGCATGTTCTCCAGGAAGTTGCCTTCCGGCCCGGGGATCCAGAGGCTAGGGGGGAATAGGGATTGTCAGTTAAACTATTCCTAATGATTAGAAAGTGCTAGTATAGTGTAATAACAGTCCTGTTCATCCAGAAAACTAATACGCTTGTATTAGTGAGTAGGTTCGCGGAGCTGCAGCAGAGACTGAACTACGATAACTTGCATTCAACCTAACATCCTTAAGGGTACCATTCCAACCTGAAGTCAGACCTCGTGCAGTTTACTATAAAAATAAATAACTGCTGACTGTTGACTATATCTTATTGCGTTTTTAAAATTGTGTGACCCGTGCACAATACATTTTACAGTGACGTAATACCGCTGGCTTACAGCGTAAATTACAAAAAAGCATTAAGTAAAATTTAAACACCCTCGGTAGCCAAGTGGTTAAGGCAGCCGCCCGGAATGCGGAAGGTGCGTGGTTCGATTCCCGCCTGAGGTTGTCGTCTTTTTTCAGTGTTTAAATTTTACTTAAGTATATTTAAGCGTTAATAAAACGCTAAAATATATAAAAAACACTTAAAAAAGCATTAGAAAAAATCCATGAGTCTTCTGGGGTCTCGGTAGCTCAGCGGTCAGAGCATTGGTCCGGTAAACCAAGGGTATGGGTTAGATTCCCACACGAGCTTCCTAAGACTGGTAATTATTTTCTAGTAAAATTTTATCTTGGTCGGTCTATTATGAACAGGTCAAAAAAGTAGTAGGAAAGTACTAAATACCTTACTATTTTGCTTAATTATGAGCCACTGCTGGGCAAAGACGTTAATGGGTATTGGCTTAACCACAAACACGGACTATGCATCCATCGAAAGGTTCGAAACACACTTTGTTCGACCTGGGGGCCTACCGCCTAACTCTATCGCCATCGCTCTCGCTGTCGCGCTCTATAGTTTATGGCGTCATCTTGTCATTTCGAAAGCTATATAAAAGCAATATCGAAAACTATAGGCTATAGCTTTCGATATTGCTTTCATATTGCTTTCTTATCGCTTTTGAAATGACAAGATGACGCCATAAACTATAGAGCGCGATGTCGAGAGCGATGGCGATAAAGTTAGGCGGTCGGGGGGCTGGAACCTTTGGATATTGGACTTAGCGCCAAAATAAAGTTATAATATTTAAAATAAGCGCTCACTAGTTCTTCATCCTGGCGGTGGTGGGCGCGTTGTCGATGTCCATGCGGATCTTGTACTGGACGTTGGTCAGTGCGCCGGCAAACTGTTCGCTGTTCAGGAACACCAGCCCTGGAAGCCGGAACAGATACCTTAATTAGCTTATAATTTTTTTTAAACTTTTATTTGATTACTTACTACTACGCATCCACGCGTGCAAAAACACACATACGTATTGAGTAAGTAAGAGCTAAAAAAATGAGCCCACTCTTTTTAGCTCTAACTGTGTTAGGAGGTCTCAACCTCTTAACACAGGGGACCAAAAAGTTTCTTACAAAATAGCAGGATCGAGGCAGTTAAGATTCTATCAGAACAGACTTCTAGTAACACCTTAGTCACTAGACAACGCGACCTAGTCGAGCTGGTCGTCCAAGTCCTTGTTCTGCAGCAGTCTGTCGGTGTAATATGCGCGTGTAGTGTCCACGTGTGAGAGGCATGCAGGGCGACTCACCGGCCGAGAACTCGTCGGCGGCGGCGAGCTGCGCCGCGCGGGCCGCGAGCTGCGGCTCCCCGGCGGCGGCGCGGAAGCGGTCCAGGCTGACGCAGCGCGCCAGCGCCGACGCGCGGGACACCATGCCGCCCGCGCCCTGTACACGTACCGCACTTATTATACTGAATAGGAAGCCTTTTCCCGAACTCGCTTGGAAACGAGGTCATTATTTTAACCAACCTTCTTCGGTATCATTTGAAATTGCAGTACTGGCCGAATACACGCGAGCAGCGGCCAGCAATATATGTATGCAAATCCATATCGCCAGTCCAATCCATCGAATCGCCTTTACCGGCCAGCATTGTAAATACGCAAATCCATATCTAGCATTTTATTTAAAAATGGAGCAAACCTATTAAGACAAAGTTACTGCCGACGTTGCTGGGAGTGTTAAGCCAATACCCATTAATTGTAGCGATGACTTGATTTCAATGATGGAGGCCTTTGCCCAGCAGTGGGCTACGATAGATTGATGACGGTGAACTTGTAGGTCTGTTAATATGGATATATATAATTACTATCCTGTTAGTCCATGAACTCGTCGAACATATCTTCTTTATTGACATCGGGTATTACCGCCCCGCTCGCTAGCGAGCCAATGAATTCAAGTTATATCACTAAGAACATTATAGAAAAAAAAAGAAAACTGACGACGAAATATATTATTACAATAATATTATAATTACTGACCTGAAGGTCCCCGAGCTCGTCGAACATCTCGTCTATATTGACGTCGGGCACTTGCGCCCCCCCCAGCAGCGCCGCCCCCAGCTCCCCGGCGGCGGGCGCGGCCAGCGGGTCGCGCAGAACGCGCGCGCCGGCGCGGTGCGCGGCCAGCTTGTCCACGGACGCGAACGCGCCCGCGAACGAGTGCACCAGCGACGACAGCGCGCCCATATGCGCGAATGATGAGTTCGCCTGTAAACGTTTTGAGATTTTTATTCGTTTCTAATATGCACATTTTGTCAGTGTTAGGTTTTTTTTAAATGTTTTCTCTTAAGAAAAAGAAAAGTGTCAAAATGTTAAAAGATAAGTGTTACAACCCCCAGAAACCATAAGTACCAGTAAAGGTGTGAGACTTTACTGTAAGGCTTTGAATACGGTTAAAAATTTGGAAATTATACCGCTGTCAAACCAAGCAGTTACACTGATTTAAAAAAAAATTACGTTATGCTTGTTTACAATACCATTTATACCGTTAAATTAAGTAACCGCTCTCTAACAAAAAAAAGTAATATTTTTCTAGATAACGTTACCTGCACAGCCGCTATTTACCTTTTTGGAAATAACGGTACTTACCGACACTTATAGTGAGAATTTAATAACAATATCAAGCCCTGCTTTAGATCTCACAATAATGTAAACAATTACACATTTATACCGCCACTGGCCGTTTTATATAATATCGCAAAATGTTTTTTATTTATAGCTATAACATATTTAATCTTCCTTCCAATAATTTAGTAAACAGCGCGGCAGCTTCCAAGTTAAGCAACTTTTATTGTGTCGGGTCATCGGATGGGTGACCCAGTATCAAATAGGTATGTAATCGGCGGCCACCTTGCGTATGATGCGTTCGACTGGCGGCGTGGCGGGCGTGTACAGGATCTTGCCCATGACCAGCGGCTTCACGAAGCTCCACACGATCTTGCCGCCCTCCGCCGCCACGATGCCTTTGTACAGCGAGCGGCAGAACTCCGCTGGAACATCGCAACATTATGTAAAATTTTATCCTATTTTTATTATTATTAATAACATATAAAACCAGCTTGTTGCTGAGAAAAAAAACAAACAAACAAACAAATAATAATAATAAGAACTTTATTTCCAACACTAGCATTAAAATAATTATTGTTACTAACTCAATATGGACTACGGTCTCAAATAAACTATTTGAATTGAATTGAATTATTTCATCTCGCTCGTGGAATTTTTTTCAAGACAGGTAGTTTGTTTTTCAAATATTTTTTCAAACCATATATCGTAATGGCACTGTTGTTTGACATAGTAAGCCGGTTTCCGAAACCAGTTTTCGCCGCCAAAAAATAATATAGAATTACATTGAAATACGTTGACAGATGGGAAGCAGGTGGTCTGTGTTCAAATCAGTCACGAAAAGGGGGAGCGGCACAAGACTGCTGTTCAGAATTATATAAGTTGCAGACTGATTTAGAAATATTTGCTGACCATAAGTTGCTGCCCAATTAGCATTTTTTTTGTTAACATAAATACGAATACTTTGGTAGCCGTCTAAATAACACCCAAATAAAATTACTATATAATTACTTTGTGAATAACGTCGTGGGTACAAAATTAGTAAGGTTCTATATGTAAAGCTGTAGTAGAAGACACATTTTGTAATTGTTTGCTATGCCAAATAAATAAAAATAAATAAAATAGCAGAACCATGCCTCAGTTAGATTCTGGGCAGACTTCTAGTAAAAAAACAGGTTTCGAAAAACAAAGCTGTCAGCCGCCGATGGCTTTTTTACAGCGTAACCGGACTTTTTATAAGCGGTGAGAAACTAAAAGTTCCTCAAGTCTGCGTGATAGATCATTCTCAGACTATCCTCCGAGGTCATTTCTAGAGGGCATGGCATCACTACTATATTTTTCGAGAGAGTTTGGATCGAATCGAGAGCAGAAAAACCCGAAGGCGCTTCCAAAGTAAGTTTGTACTAACTGTGTGTTCTAAAATATATTTCATTTAATTTCAAAGGCTATAGGACCTCTGCTTGTATTGATCAGGTGGTAAGGGAGGTGTAAAGGTTGGTAGACTCACTGGGCAAAGCGTCTAGCTGCTTCTGGTCGGGCTGGTCGGCCATGTCCTTGTTCTGCAGCACGGTCTTGTAGATCCTGGACACGTCCGCGGTGAACGGTTTGCCGCACATCATGTTGCCCGCGTGGGTCAGGAAGTCGGACTCTGGGCAAACGGGACATACATCAACATGGTGGACGACATTAATGGTGATCAAACTATTCTATTTCATTTAAATTGGTTGTCCAATCTGCTATACTATTAATAAAGAGATAAAGTTTGTAACTTTGTTTTTTTTTTTTGAGAGAGATTGCTGATTGCCGCTGCGGCATTTTCAGCTTCAGCTTCAAGCTTCAGCTTCAGCTTCAAATCGAACTTATTCGAAAATCGAGCTGGCCACGCCACGGCAAGCCGAACGAAAAAAAATCAATACTTAAAACAAAAGCCGCGAGTATTTCAATACGGTGCAATCAGTATCAGACAAAACTGCAAAAGAAGATAGAATAAAACATTAAGAAAATGTCGAGTGACGAAAGTGATTTAACTCCGGAATCCATTAAATTAGACGCCTTAGGTATTGTTAATAACCTACTACCAGAGAAGTCGAAGGAAAAATACTTTCTAGTAGCCTTGGTTTTTATTGTCTCGCAAAAGGTGAGAAAAGTAGAGTATACTCCTCAGGGATAAAACTGATTTTGCCTTGGGCGCGCTTAAATCCTTCACTGCTCTCAGGACTCCATTTTAATTCCCTCGCTTCGCTCGGGAATCAACTCAAAACCCCCTCGCTACGCTCGGGAGTTAAGTCTGGAGTCCTTCGTTACGCTCAGGATTCAATATCGCGCCCGTGACATAATACAGTGCTTTATCCCCTTGGTGTACAATCTACTATTAGACCAACCCTCATTCAGTGAGCGTGGTGAATAAGTCAATACTCATCTATTGTTGCGAAAACTTAATTTGATTTGATTTGGAGGCCTTTGCCCAGCAATTAGACAGCAATAAACTTATTACCAATTCATCATCATCACCATCTCAGCCAAAAAGACGTCCACTGCTGGACAAAGGCCTCCCTCAAGGAAAAATCATTTTGAGGGGAATTTGCCATAATCGCCACGCTTGGCAGGCGAGTTGGCGATCGCAGTAAGGTGAGAATAATCACAGAGAGACGCTGCTGCCCATCCTCTGGAATGGTCCCATAGTCGCCTTCTACGACACCCACGGGAAGAGATGGGGTTTCTTTATCCCCGGCACCACACGGGGACCAATTAATGAACAATATTTGACAAATTTATCCCAAGACAGGATACATGCTTTTTTATTCTTAGTTATGCTAATTAATGAGAAATGTTGTCGATATTTGACAGAGTTATCTTCCTAAAAAAAAAACAAAAAATGTTTAACGCCTGAAAAAAGAAAATTACCCTTTTTATTTAATATTAAAAAAAAGCAATAGTCCTCACCCCCCAGCAGGCCCGCCACGGAGCTGAAGTTCGCTAACGTCCGAAGCAGCGGCTCGCCGGCCAGCTCCCGCGCGACCTCGCCCACGCGATCGCGCACCGAAGGCAGCACCGACGCCATCAAAGGCAATGAAGTGCGCACGCGCATACCCGCCTCCGGGGTGAGGTCGGAAGCTGTGTACAGCTGGTTGAGCAGGGCGGTGGACACCTGGGTATGGTCATGTGATGAATTGGTGTTTAAATAACGCTAGCGAACACTAAATTCATAAGTACAAATTGGTAATTTTTCTAGATGTGCCTTTGATTGCTATAGATAGGGGAAAATTAAAAAAGAGCTAAGTGGCAAAGCGCTCGATCGGACCTGGGTTCAATTCTCGGACAATGTGTATTTTGACTTTTTCTTGCACGGCCCAGGTTTGTGATCACCGATCCGCATTTGGCAAGAGTGGTGATTAAGCCAATACGTATCAGTTGCAGCGAAATTTTTATTTTACCGAATGGAGGCTTTTGCCAATCGTAAAGATTATTGCTTTGCCCTCACCTTATCGATGATGTAGGAGACGTCCCGTAATTCCGATAATTTCTAATTCTACAATTGAAAGTCTTTAGATATTTCTATCAACAACCCTTAAACATGCTAGTAACTTTCATTTAACATTTCCTAAGCTAAGTGTTGCCTAAATTATAGATTGCCACGGCCTGCAATATTTTAATTCGACAATCAGAAAGAGGATAAAATTACGAAATAATTATCGGTACACGAAATACCGGTATCAAATATGGTGGTTGTCGGCGCGCGAGTGGCGTTCGGCCGCTCTCAGCGACCCGACGGCGTAGCGGCGGGCGGTGGGAACAGGTTCGGAACCCTGGCCCGCCGCACACCACCGCACTTAGCTTCGCGACAGCTTAGGCACCGGCCGATTGTATTTTTGTACGGACACAAAACATTATTGTTGCGGGTAATATTATAAACCTTAAAATACAGTTCGCTCTTTACTCCAAGAACCCCTTGAGATCAACAGTAGTGTTAACAGCTCCATGTTATATCCTTTCGTGTAGTTTAGGTAAATAATTGAACTGCGCCCCCCGACCTTCGGAGGGCGTACGTTCCGTCAGCCTTCGAGGCCCTTATTAAGGCCAAAGGCAGGGGTACGGTTTACTGGGTCGGTCTTACTCCCTTTTAGAAAGGGACAAGGCCAGCCCCAGATCTTCCGAAAGGTTGAAACTGTGTGCAGATTTTTTCCCCTGGGTCAACGAAAAAAAAAAAGGTAAATAAAGTCTTCCTACCTACTCCTGTCATTGCTGATGATACTCACTTTATCGATGATGTAGGAGACATTAAGCCCCCTTAAAAGCAGCGGCACCAGTTCCTTAACCCGCTGATCTCCAATCCCGCAGAACTGGTCGGCCACTGCTCCCAGCACGTCGTCCCGGCTGACGGTCATCAGGTCTGCGGGCCGCAGCACCAGCGCCATCGGCTCCAGCTGGCACACGAAGTCGCCGATGTGGTCGCCTGACTTCCAGGATAGCAACTGGTGAGGAAGCGAAGGTTATATAAAAGTAGGTAGTATTATTATTAGTAGAAAAAAGGTTGGTTCAGCTTTTCGTGTCTTTAGTTTTATATTTTATTTTCTAACCTAATAGTTATTTGTTGTATGTTTTATGATGATAGTTATATAGGAAGTGCAAGAATTTTATGTGGGTATGCCTCTTTCCTTCTTTGCCTTGCTAAGATCTTCGGGACTGGATGGAGCGTGGACGTGGGAGGATCAGGAAAAGTCACACATAGTTATGTGGTATAAGGAGTGTGTACTGTAAATTCCGAAAATGTTTTTTTTCAAATGGCGATTAATACCATTCGCATATTTTACCACTTTAATTTTTCTCAATAGCTACTTTTCCCGAAGGGCTTTCTAACCATTCGCATATTTTCCCACTATATTTATTTTTCAATAGCTGATTTTCCTGACGGGGTTTTTCACCAATCGCATAATTTACCACTTTATATATTTTTCCTAAAGGGATTTTTGAAAGAAGCGGATATTCTTTGTCGCATATTTCCTAATATGCTTACTTTGTCATTGTGAAATATAACTACAAGTATACAAGTATTATTATGTTATTATGGAGTACAATTTCCTGACAATTTCATTACGAATAATCGTTTGTAAGTTTGACAAAGTAGTCACTACATTAAGTTTATAAATGTACTTACAAAAGGTAAATTTATTTTGTTTAAGCTATAAAAAATACAAAATGCGTATTACGTATTTTAGTTTTATTTTGAATACATAGCATTACTTTGAAGAGATAATAGTATAAGACCGAGTACAACCTATTAAAAAAATCGATACGGCGAATCAAATGGTTACTTATTAACTTAAACGGATTTATTGATTCTCCAAATCAACTATCAAAAATTTCGCTTCGATGTCCTGATCGGCGAACTCGTTCCTCAAACTTATTTGCGATACCCGCTAAGCGTACGGCATATGCAAGAAATAGATTTCTTGTCAGAGCGTGCAAAACCTAAAATAAAAAATTTACTGACATTGATATATTTCATATGTTTTTGTTTCTGCAATAAGAAATAAGAAATAAATAAAAATAAATGTACTTAAAATATGTTATACCTATACTAACTAGTTAACTATAATTAAATGTCACAAATCCCGTTATTCTCAAAAATTTTAGACCAAAAGTAGCTTAGTTTGAGGAGCAGAATCAATCCTTGCATTTAAAGCCCAAAGACACAGTACAACAATAGCTAAACTGTGCCAATGGTCAGAGACATACTGTATACTTGTTTGTTGTTTTCACAATCACAAAGTAAGCAGATTAGGAAATATGCGACAAAGAATATCCGCTTCTCTCAAAAATCCCTTTAGGAAAAATATATAAAGTGGTGAATTTTGCGATTGGTTAAAAACCCCATCAGGAAAATCAGCTATTGAAAAATAAATATAGTGGGAAAATATGCGAATGGTTAGAAAGCCCTTCGGGAAAAGTAGCTATTGAGAAAAATTAAAGTGGTAAAATATGCGAATGGTATTAACCGCCATTTGAAAAAAAACATTTTCGGAATTTACAGTACACACTCGGTATAAGCAATGCAATTTCTTATGTATAAAAAAAATTAAGAGCGCTTTTTTTAAGTCCGCTTGCCTAACTACCGCAAATCGTCGGTGGGCGTGCAAGACAGCTTAAGCCAGCAATTTGTAAAAACCGTGTACCTGCTTTTTAGCAAAAATACGAAAAAAGTTAATATTTTGGCCATTTAAATGTATTTTTTGTTGTTTACCTCAAAAAAGTAACTACCGGTTTCAGTCGGAAAAATACATTCACACGCTCATTCAACAATCACGCAACTTTAAATGTAATTAACATTGTCGTGTTTCGTCAGTTACGAGATAAGACAGCCAGTGCCTCAGCAGTTGAAAATTCCGGTTGAAGTGCGCTTCCAGGTCTTAAGATCAGATAAGATGAAAGCTAAATTACGCGGAAAGAATTAAACAACAATTTCGATCGAAATATCGGAGGATTAATCCTCCATTAATGTCGGAGACATGCGCGAACATACATACACAAAAAAATATATACAGACAGACGTTTTCTTCACGACCCGGTAGACCCGAGACGAGATCCTAGCCTTTAGAGACGACCTCGGATTGTTCTGCTTCCGTTCCGAGCCGAATCCCTCGGAACGAACGGAGACACGCATGCTGTTCCCTCTAGAAAACCTCTGACGGTGCTTTGTTTCAAAGGGCTCGAGGAACCCTTTTAAGTTTCTCGCCGCCCCCAAAAATGTCCGGTAACGCTAAAAATGCCGCCTGAAGCAATCAGAAAACTGACCCCAACAAAAAACCGGCCAAGTGCTAGTCGGGACTCGCGCACGAAGGGTTCCGTACCATTATCTATAAAAACGGCAAAAAAATCATGTCTGTATCATGTGTTGTATGGAAGCCCCTTAAATATTTATTTAGTTCTGTTTTTTAGTATTTGTTGTTATAGCGGCAACAGAGATACAGGTGACAGACGGATAGACAGACGGACGGACGGACAGCGGAGTCTTAGTAATAGGGTTCCCGTTTTACCCTTTGGGTACGGAACCCCAAAGAAGCCGACAGGTTGACGATTGACAACTTCCTCCTTTTTTGAAGTCAGTTTAAAATAATAAGATTAGTGTTGTAGACATACGGGCGTGAGGTGGATGGTCCCGGCGTGCAGGCGCGGCGCGGCCACGGACCAGAAGTTGGTGCTGTTGAAGCCGCGCGCGCTCAGCGCCGCCTCCAGCCGCTCCGGGGAACCGAACGCCGACGACACCGCCACTGGAAACAACGCCGTATGGCTTAGACAAAAAGTATAGTTTACATTGTCAGTTACAATGAAACAATGGTATGAATATATGGTGTGTCATTAAATCGAGGGCAAATAATTAAAGGTCTGACTTTAAACACATAAAACATAAAACAACATCGTTATTAGCACATTTTTCTGGGCAACGAGCCTTCCTTATGAATAGACAAGGATAGATAGAACGGTATAGATAGAATAGAACGGGCCATTACCACCACAGGGTCTAGTACAGGGTCTAGTAGTAGTGTTTCTCAGCACCGCAACGACACAAAGCTGAGGCAGGGTCCTAGTTGGCTTTCACACACACTCTTTGTTATATAATTATTATTTTTGTATTAGTCTTAATGTTATTTTTTGTAATGTTATCATATTCTTTTTTTTTTTTTTCTGTTATGTCTGTGTGATAGTCAATAAATAATTTCTTTCTTTTTCTTTCTTTCTTTAGTACAGATTGGTGGTTGCTAACGATTGCTAATGCAGCCGGGACCAACGGCATTACGTGCTTTCCGAAGCACGGAGGAGTTCAAGATGATACATTTTTGGTCACCCATCCTATGACCGGCCTTTGCGAAAGTGTGAATTGTGTATCTCTAACATTTCAACTGAAAATAACGAAATCAATGTGCGCAATATCGTATGTTTAAGTACGAGTAAAATTCGTACGACAACGCATCCAAAGTGCGGATATCGTGAAGTGTCCGTGGAACACCGTTACCTGTGATGTCCTCCGTCACTAGATACTGCTTGTAGGCCCGCAGCGCGCGCAAGCCGCCGGCCAGCGCGCCGCCGTCGCGCGCCACCAGCGAGCCGGCCAGCAGCGGCCGCGCCTCCGACAGGATGCCGTCGATGCTGACGCAACAAAAAGAGAAGTAATAAAAACAACAAACATTTTAACTAGTATTTACATACGACAAAACGTTTCTCCACAAAAAAAACTTGTACTGTGTGCTTACACCGGAACGTCTTCCGTAAACAAGCCCCCAACCAAGTGGACCGACGATCTGGTGAAGGTCGCGGGAAGCCGCTGGATGCGAGCAGCACAAAACCGGTCGTTGTGGAGATCCTTGGGGGAGGCCTTTGTCGAGATCCTTGGGGGAGAACTTTGTCCAGCAGATCTTTGATGATGATAATGATGAAATGCCTACTGATGCCTACTACTGCGACTTTTATTCACCAATTGATCATGTTAACAAAACCGAGAAATTGTAAGTACCTTTACTGCGTAACTGACATTTTGTGAAAACGTAAGCTAACCTAAACGTAAGAAACTTAAAAGGTTCCTCAAGCCGTGGGATCGAAACATCCTCAGAGAGTTTCTAAGAGGTGACGAAGAAACTTAAAAGGCTCCTCAAGCCGTGGGATCGAAACATCCTCAGAGAGTTTCTAGAGGTGCGAAGAAACTTAAAAGGCTCCTCAAGCCGTGGGCTTGGACCTCAAACATACCCATCAGCTAGCGTTGAAAGCGCTTCATCAGTTGTCAGCTCCAACGCCAAGTCGATGGCAGCAGCTACTCCCCACCCTCGAGCTCCACGAAGGACTGCCCAAGTTAGGACGTCTCCAAGTGTGCTAACACCCAAGTTGATCCAACATGATCTTAAACGGTCAGAACTCGGCTGCTTGCAGCGCAGGCAGTTTCAACCGTACATACCCGTCCGCCTGCGTAGCGAACATGTCATCGGTGGCAGGTCAACTCCAGGTCCACGTCAAGGTCTGCTGAATGCCTGCCAGTCGCGCCTCGTCACACAGCGAGCCGGTAGTGTAGTTTTGTAGGCGACGAAAAACAACAAGGGTTCCTTAATCCGTGTGATAGGAATGACGCCTGTAAAGACTAGGGCCTCAAACATACCCCTCCGCCAACGTAGCGAGCGCTTCATCAGTGGTGAGTTCCAGTGCCAGATCGATGGCAGCAGCTACTCCCCCCGCGGCTGCTCCACGAAGGTCTGCCGAAGCCAGCACCCCCGCCAGCCGCGCCGCGTGACGCAGCAAGCCTTCCACGTGGGACAACACCCGGGTTACGAACTCGAAGCGCCAGAACTCGGCAGCTTGCAGTGAAGGCAGCTGGAAGGAAACAAATCAGTTAAAAATAATACTCTAAAAAAAAATACGAAATTTTTCAATATTTATATGTTTGTTATAAAAATGATGAATAAACAGCTACATGCTCGTATCTACTCTCGTGAATCGGCATATATAGAGATAACAACATTTTACTGTTATTAAAAGCGAGTTCTTTAGATACTAACTACTTTCAGTTTACATCAATAACCAGGATTAATTATTGAAGCCTAGAAGAACTTGAGATTATTTTATTATTTCACGAACGTACACCGCGACCGTTCGTGAACCACTGGCCGCTACTCCAACGATATACCACATTAAGAGAACTGAAGATTTTTCGATAGGTTAATTAGTTATTTTACATTTACAATGCTACATAAATATGCATAGTTATTATAACCCACAATCTAATTTTAATTTTAATATATATATTTAACTAATGTCTCTAGCTGAACTGTTGAAGTATCGCGAAAGGTCGTGCTTAAGTCTTATCTGTGAACTAAAATGCCAATGTAAAATTATAGAAATGTGCAAATTACGTTTTTACTTACTTTTTTAGAGACTGCGGTTTTATTCAAGTTCTTATTGACCACATCAACGATCTCTTTGCAGTTGTACTTCTGGCACTCCTTGGTCCAAATATGGCGTTTCAGTTTCAAGTAATGCTCTATGTCCTGAGAGTTGTAAGTAACCTGAAAAAAGAATTTACCAAATAAACGGGTGTTAACGTCTGCCGTCTTACGACTACGACCAAAAGCAACGGCTTAATCTGCCTGTCAAAGTACTCTCCGTACTTTGAGATATTTTTAATTTGGACAACTTCATCATCACTATTATCATCAGCTTACATTAATCCACTGTTGAACATAGTTATATCTGCACGCACGGCACTGAACACGATCCAGCAGCCAGCCACCTTGTGAAGATCGTTGCTATCTAAGGGCGTTAAACACAACTTACCAATCGCAAATTGATATCAGCGCTCTCTATATCTTTGACCAAGTCTTCATCATCTATCACTTCCTTCAGACCACTTGCAGCGCTTCCATTTAGGTATTCCTTGAGAGGGGCGTACACGTTCAGCCTGGGAGCCACCTGGGAGAGCATTTCCTTGAAGAAGGCCACCTCAGATATGCCAACCACTTCGTGGAGGTGAGGCAGTTCTGCACGGAGGAGGGTGGTCGTTTGGGCCAGCACTGTGAGTACCCTGCAAATGAGATAAAGTTTTATATTAAACTGGCATAAATCAGTCTTTTCCGTGTGCCCCCGAGTAAGATTGTATTTTTTCGAAGTTTTAAATTGCTGTTCTGTTTCGAAGAGGGCTAGATCATGTGAAATTACAGAGTATGAAAGAATAAGGACTGAACGGTACCCTTATACTACAGTCGTATAAACGTCAAAAGTTCTACAAAATTATGGCTTTCAATTGTTAGTACCATTATATTGTTCTATTATCTTATTCTATTATATTTAGAATAGAATAGAATAGAATAGAATAGAATAGAATAGAATAGAATAGAATAGAATAGAATAGAATAGAATAGAATAGAATAGAATAGAATAGAATAGAATAGAATAGAATAGAATAGAATAGAATAGAATTTATTTGTATAAAACATGGTAAAGTACAGATCGTGACTTAAATAAAACCAGCATGTTTTGCCATAATTTGGCGTGCAAAGTTATAACAATTAAGTATTAATTAATTAATTATTTCACTAAAACAGATAATCACTAATAATAATTAATAAACATTTCAAAATCATTAAAAATTAAACAAATACATTGCCATTTTATTTTAAATTCAAATTATAACATCATTTAATGTCAAATTACTTATTAAGATTATACGGGGATTTAATTATTAGCCAACTACGCAGTTGCGATATAAATTTACTTAAAGGTAACTTTCTAATTTCAACAGGTATATTATTATAAATACGTATCGACATGCCATAACAATTCTTTTTAAAATATGCACTACGGTGAGGAGGCATTTTTATCAAAGCTGTGTCTTTCGGCCGTAACCGTAAGCATCTCCCACTCGGTTCAAATAGTGTGGGGTTACGTCTAATAAACATTCCAATTTCTAATATATATATTGAGGCTAACGTTAGTAATCTCAGATTCTTAAATAACGGTCTGCATGTTTCAATTGGCCCTACACCACAAACAGCCCTGACACATTTCTTCTGCATAATGAATACCCTATTTATGTCCGGGGAGTTCCCCCATAATATAATACCGTATCTCAAAACCGATAAAACGTAACCATGATAGGCGGTTAGGGCAACCCTTTGGCCTGATGTATGTCTGAGTCGCTTTAACGCATACACAAACCTACTCAGCCCTGTACAAATGTTGTGAGCGTGCGCGTTCCAGTTACAGTTTTTGTCGAGAGTGATTCCTAAAAACTTGTATTCATTCACTTCTTCTATTTCCCTCACGTCGCATTCTATTTTAAGTTTGAATCGCTCTGATTTATAATTAGAAAATTGTACATAGTTGGTTTTTGTGACATTTACACTAAGTCCATTGTGATTCATCCAATTATTAACATTTTCTACACCCATGTTTATTTCATGTTCGTAATTTAAAGTGTCTATTTGCTGTGGAATAATAATTGATACATCATCTGCGAATAGAATACTCTGATAGTTAATGGATTTTGGCAAATCATTGATATAGATAAGGAACAGAAGCGGACCCATAACACTTCCTTGAGGAATACCTTGTTTATTTTCTAAATAAGGAGATCTGTACGATACTATTTCATAGGTAGCATTAGATCTAGTCACTTGCACGCATTGTTGACGATTAGTTAAGTAACTAGCGATCCAGTCAAGTGCTATTCCCCTGATTCCATATTCATAACATTTGTTTGTATTGTATGTATTTATTTGTATTGTTTGTATTTTTGTACTGAGAACCTAGTGACTTAATGTCAAACCTAATTTAGGTTTTAAGATACTATTTTACCAATTCTGTACCTATAAAATGTATTGTTAATAAATAAAATTAAAAATTAAAAAATTAGGGTTGCTAAGGCGCCATCTGCGTCTACCCGGGAGATGGTATGTTTAATGTAATTTCTCCTGTATAAATAAAATGGGCTACAGTATAATAAAATAACATTACTCTTGGGCCCCGGGCGCGTCCCGCGGCGCGGCCAGCTGCACCTGGTGCAGCAGCTCGCGCAGGGACTTGTTCAGCTCCAACCGCGTGTAGTTGCGGGACGAGATTAGCTGGAACACACACACACGTTCTTAGCTTTATCCCGACCTTGCTTTGAAATCCATCGGACTTTTGTGGGCTGCGAGACAATAAAGGTGCCTCAAGCCATGCTGATTGAAGTTGTGTACTAAAACCTTTTCTTTTTAGCCTAGGAAAAGGTATGTGGGGTTAGCCTGATGTTGTGGCCGACCCACTAAAAACCTAGGGCACCCGTCTACCGCTTGGGTAGGGTCCAAAAACTCTGAGGAGTCGTTAACGACCCGCCACGGTGGTCCCTTTGGACACGTCTCTTACTAAGGCGCCTTACACCCCGAGTGCGGACGCTTCTACACCTTGAAAAGTTTACGCAGGGTGTGTAGGCAGGACGGTGTTCCCTACCCCCGCAGTGCGGCTAGGACGGGTGGATAGCCCGTTCAGCTTGTAATATCGAATGTTGTAATGTAATGATAAAAGTACACTAACCTCCCTGAAGGCCATGTCCCAGTGGAAGTCGTTCTTCAGCGCGTGGTGCACCTCCTCCAAGGTCATGGCGTGCAGGTGGTGCAGCAGGCCGTCGTACTCCGGCTTCTTGTACAGCTGCAGGTTGATCTGCTTCACCCACGTCGTGAATTGGGAGCACAGGGCGCATTGGCTGGCAACATTTATTTATTTATTAATAGTATTTTGAAACGTAATAATTTATAGGAACGTTTTGTTTTAGAACGGGGCTTAACGCTAACTAGTTAGTAATTATAAGTTTCATAGGTAAAATTTGATAAGGAAACCTTTAGTGTTGTGTGTGGCGGTAGTTGGATAAAATTATATCTCTTCAATATAACAAAAAATATTATATAGGAGTTCATATTCATAGCATTGCTTATTTGTTACATCGAGGTTATGGAAGCTATTGACTGGTCGCGGTAACGACTCGAAGCTTACCATCGAGGTTAAGACATTGAGTTATTGAACATCAAGGTAAACGTCAATCGAAGTAGAGTATATCATTCCGTTCATTCCGCTCATTTCATTATTTTCGTTCATTTCGTTCATTTCATTCATTTCATTAATTTCGTTCATTTTATTTATTTATATCAGGTACACTTACCGAATAAATATTATTATATTACTTAATTCTTTATTTTTTTAGATTCTTAGATTCCAATATGTGTTCCTATAATTAGTGCAAACATTACTTTCACTTCGTTTATTTCATTCGTTTCGTTTATTTGATTAGTTGCATTCATTTTAATTTCGTTAATTTTGTTTATTTCATTCCTTTTATTCATATCGTTTATTTTTATTCGTTTCATTCATTTTAGTATCATTATTATCATCATCATAAGCCTATTAACGTCCCACTGCTGGGCATAAGCCTTCTCACATAGACAATAGCACAGGTTAGGACTACGCTGGTCCAATGGTGGGTTTTTGAATGTTACCTCTATTTATGGTGTTCTAACCTGTCGTTCAAGAACAGTGTCCCCGCATCAACGACGTTCCCCACCACCCCGAAGGCCAGTTTCACCAGCGAGCCCCCCTCCAGCAACCCCCCCGCTGCAGTCCTCAGCTTCTCCAGTCCCCCCGCGGTCACCCATCCTGGCCGTAGTGGGGGCTTGGGCCCGTCCCGGATGAGATCCAGTCGGGATTCCGTCAGGTCAATGTCAGCGTTTAATGCAGTGTAGTTGATGTCTTTTGAAAGTGTCAGTTGGTCGTCGTAACCCTGCGAAGTAGAGTGTGATTATAGAAGTAATGATTTCTTTATATTATTGATTAAGTGAAATGCTTGAAACCGAAAAAAATACAAAAAAATATGCTAATAGACAATCAAAATATAAAAAAAACATCAATGCTTGTAGCGTTTTTGTATTCAGGCAGCTAGAGATAAGACGGCCAGTGCCTCACTAGTTGAGGATTCCGGGTGAAGTGCGCTTCCACCTTCGGTCTTATCTTCACTTAACACCATGTGAGATTAAGGCCATGTGCTTATCCGTAAGATATAAAAAAGGAGTCCCATATAATGTGGACAATTACTACTGGCTCCCGCTTTACCTGAGAGGCGAACACAAGCGCGGGTATCTCCCCGAAGAGCCGGGCGCGGTCGGTCGCGCAGCCGGCCCGCTTGAGCCGCGCCAGCGTGCGCGTGGCGTCGGGGATGTACTCCGCGAGCGTGACGTTGGGCTGGCAGAACGACGCCGTGCTGTTCACATTCACGTCCCGGAGGAGGCGCACCAGCTGAACACACAATTTGCACACAGTTTAGTATGATAAAGAGCCGGCAACTCAATAAAAATACGAAATCCGAAGCAGCGTGGAAATCGGAAAAATGAAATGTGCACTTGAAAACCGACTGTCACAGACAGAAATACTGATGTCGCGGTAGCTCAAAAGTAAGTTTTGATGCCCGATTTTTAAAAAGTCGAAGTTTCGTGTCCTTTTTGAGACAGTTCTCTTTTCTTAATGCCACTTAGGTAGCAATTCGCAAAAGCTTAGCCTGGTGGGAAGCAGTAACTATAGCTTATAGACATTTGCAACCACAGAAATATCATTCATACGTTGCTGAGTTTTTACCGTTCAAATCCTGCTCGTGAAAATTTTTTCAACATTTGTGTTTCTGTAATTTGTTTCGCAACAAAATTTGCGTTAAAACTATATAAACAAAACAAAAACATTTTATAAATAGCTTGCCTACTTCTTAACTGATCTTTAGTATTTGTAAAAATACTATGATCAGATGTTAATGACGGTAGTTGTTGACATTGAATAGGCGCCTTTGGCTTTCAAAGTAAAAAAGTAAATAGTGTTGAATAATTTCGGCGGGCTGGTTAGAACCACGATAGCTCAATTGGGAGAGCACCTGACCCGGTATGTCAGAAGGGTGCAGGTTAAAATCCTGCTCGTGGAATTTTTTTTTAAAGGAGGAACCCTTTAAATTTTTCGCCGCCCCATAAAAAAGCCCGGTGAAGCTGAAAATGCCCAGTATAATCAGCACACTCTCTCTAAAAAAAAAAACTTTTTTGAGTGCTATTTTCAGTTTCGGTTTAAATATAAGTACGATTGTGAAGGTTATTTTTAAGTATACATAAAGAGGTAGCAAACGAACCAGCGGGTCACTGATGGAAAGCCAATCACCGCCACCCATGGTACAACACCAGAGATATCGCAGATATATAATAGCAATTACAAAAGTTAAGTACTTGTATCTTATCCAGTTGCGTCAATATATCTTCAGCGATGTCGAGGCTCTTCTCCACGCCGTCGAGGAAGCCGCTGACCCACGGCCCCCGGTACAGCCCCCGCAGCTCCCCCCACCAGTCCTCGCCGGCCAGGAAGCTCAGGACCACGTTGTAGTTCTGCAAGTTGCTCTGCAGGTACTTCAGATAAATGGGCAGGCTTAAGTCGTAGGCGTACTTTATTGAAGATCTCAGTGACTGAACGAGCTTTTGTCTGAAAGAAGTGATAAATTTTCTAATTAGTAATTTACGGAACAGTTATATTGTTTATTGTTTTCTAAAGTTTACTCGAACACTACACACTGAAAAATTTAAATAAAATGAGGGTATACAAGCTACCCTCAACAACTAATTATGAGACGACCTACACCTCAGTCTCCCTATGACCACGGACCCTGCAAAGGGTTCGAAACGTCAGGATAAACATTAATTTTATTTTAACCGCCTCTGTGGTCTAGTGGCTAAGACCACCGGTTTAGACCCAGAGGTCCCGGGTTCGATTCCCAGCGGGGGGTACATGTTTGTGTACTCGGTTTGGTTGGTGGTAGGGCTTGTTTGTCCGCCTGGCTAGCTACCACCATCTTATCTAAATATGTCGCCATAACATCAATGTTTGTAGCATTGTAGTGTTCCAGCAGCTAGAGATAAGATAGCTAGTACCTCACTAGTTGAGAATCCGGGGTGAAGTGCGCTTCCATCATTGGCCTTATCATCACTTAACATCAGGTGAGATCAAGGCACTGTGCTTACCCGTAAATATAAAATAAATAAATAATAATAATAATTAAAACTAAGGTGTTAAATAAGCGCGAGTAGATTCGTAAAAATTGTTTCATTTCAGTTACATTGTTGTCAGAAATCTTTAAATGTAAATGAAACAGTTTGCATGAAATGAAACACTGTGGACAATCTACTTTACATGTTATCTTTAACCTTTTGCAAGGCCTGTAGTCACAGGGAGACTGACAAAATAAATGCGAATCGATTTTACAAATTGTTTCATTTCAATTTGTAGTGTACACGAACACTACACATTTCATTAAATGAAAGAGAGATATAGTATCTCCTTATTTATCTCCCTCTCTCTCTAAAGCAATAGCTGATGTCATATCAGCAGTATTGAAATTTATCGATGGCATAAAATTATCAGTAGGCTAAGTACACTATTAGGCAGTTGAAATGCAACTTTGCAACAAAATAAGTATTTGTGGGGACTTTTGGCGGGAAAGTGAAAAGTTAAGTCTGCGGTTTTATTTTATTTTCTAAAATTTGTGTTATGTCGAATATTAATATGAAATAATGGTGGATTTTTACCAGTTAAGTGTTCGTGAGTGTGCATGAGTGTTGGCAAAAGAAACAAAACAGCGCAACGTCACTTTTCAAATTCTCACAAGAAGCCCTCAAGCAGACGGCTTAGTAAAGCCCCACATCTTTACTGAGATACT
The DNA here is from genome assembly GCA_949315975.1 of Eudonia truncicolella. Taxonomy (NCBI): domain Eukaryota; kingdom Metazoa; phylum Arthropoda; class Insecta; order Lepidoptera; family Crambidae; genus Eudonia; species Eudonia truncicolella. The sequence goes on along the minus strand of OX438843.1, from coordinate 673,561 downwards.
GGAGGGGTTGGGGGGTATATCATTTCCCACTTCTCATTTTTATTATCATTCATCATCATCATACTGACTGGAAGGAAATATTGTATATTTATTTATTAATAAATATACAATGTATAGAAAAATTACTTTGCCACTGGCTAAATGTGCTAATCGCACGAAGCCATCAACTAAAAGGAAAATAACCTCCTTCCTTACCGGTCACTGAAGAATTTGAAAATATCAGTCACATTGTTATCACCATCTTGTAACACGTTAGTGAAGTGTGTTAAGCTCCTCCTTGCACCTTCGAAGTCATCAGCTATAACACTCTCCACTGCGCCGTACACCGCTTTGTAATCCTTATCACAGATTTGATTCCTAGTTCTTTGGCTTTCACTGAGAATATCTTTGCTAGTGTCATTATTGTAAGTATCATCACATTTAGCTTCTAAAGCGTTAACTAAACTTAAAACGTTATTGTTTTTGTTGAACAAGAGATCAGTCATCACATCGAAATGGAAAGCGATCGCTTCGTTCGGTCTCCTCTTAAATATTCTAGTTATAGCTGAAATGTCAGATTTCCACTTCTTCAATTCGTCTTCAGATAATTCAGTCTTTATATTTTCAGGCTTCAAATTTTCAATTGCCACAGCGAGTTTATTGACCATCGCTGTGATTCTAGTGAGAAATGTAGCGGACATAAATTGTTTTTTGTTGATTTCGTGAAACATACGATACGAGGGATCAGTTTCGTTGATTCTGTAATTTAAAACCTTATCTACGGTTTCTTTGAGTTTGCTTTGCAATGTGTTGAGACTGGTGTCTTCTTCCTTAATAATGGTATCATTCTTTTTGGATAAACTTTTCAAGAGGTTGGTTAGTTCTGTAGCTTTTACAAATGCCCCTTCGTAGCTGCTCGTGAGATTCTGGACATGGAGGTTGTAGAAGATGTATTGCTGGAAATAAAGAATTAAGTTTGATCTGATTAGGATAATCTTAATTAAATTAGCGTATTTTCTTAAAAATAACTATAAACAGTTTTTTGTTTTTTGGAGTTATAAAGTTGAAGATTTGTTAAGGGGTTCCCACTTGTATTTGAAGTCATCGACGACTATTTTAAAACTGAAAATTTTGGAACGGTATGTATAAATATGCTTATGTTTTACGCAAATGTTGTTGCGAACAAATTACAATTCGAAAAAAATTCAACGAGCGGGACATTTCCCGTTCAGGTTCGTCCTACCTATCGATCGTCCGAACCGATGAAATTTATGTAAACGTTACTAATGTGCCTACTGTTAACAAAATGTAAGTATTTCAAAATCAAAAGCTACTTCATTTCCAAAGTTATTATATAAAAAGTACCTTATCTGTGATATACGGAGCCGGTGATAAATTTAAGTTATCTTGTATCTTTATGTAAAAAACCAGAGTGCCTATTGCTGTGTGAATTTTGCTTACTATCCGTATTCATTCGATTATGTTTACGAAAACGAAAATTTATATAGCAAAATTTTAACTCTTCTCGTATGTCGCCAGGAGGCGCTGCTTCAATGCCATACTAATTTTATTTTTCGTTAACGTGATCGAATGTCACTTACACTAGAACTTACACTAAAACATTTGTACTTTATCATTGTTTGTTTGCACAAATGAAATTAAAGGCATCTAGGTATTTGGTTTGATATACACCAGACCGCCACTGACCGGTTTAGCCACGATGTCCAGGAAGGTGTTCTCGCCGCGCGGCAGCGACAGCCAGTGCAGCAGCGTGGGGCACACGAACGGCTTCACCTTGAGGATGGTGGCCGCGTCCAAGCTGCTGCCAGGTGGCGGGGCCAGCGCCGCTAGAACTGCCTCGCAGTCCCAGAACTCGGTTAGGGAAGCGCGGCGAACCTAGCGGGGCGAATAGTAACACCAGGTAAGGCTAAGCTAGGTGAGGCACAATTTTTTTAATACAGAAGAAAATGCATTACGCTCACGCAACTCAAGGTAAGGACGGCTAGAGTAAGGCACAATTTTATCCCATACAGAAAAAATGCATCACGGATGTGACTGCGCCCGGGGAGACGCAGATGGTTATGTGGGACTCTCCTATCGATACCCTGAAGGGGGAAGCAGGATCTTGCCTCACTAGCTATTTTCGCATCTAGATTCTGCTTCTGCTTTAACATCAGACAAACATAAATAAAAATCTACCCTCCTGATTCTATTGTAGGGACACAATGTAATAAATGCAAGATTGCAGAATAGCCGGCTTACGAACACAGGCGCTTGGCGACGCCAGTCGTCTCGCGTCCCACGTACCGTACACTAGCCTTTGGGCAAACCTGTTACGTCATAGTTTATAGATCGTATATTTTGTAACTTGTGTAACTATTAAAACATCCCAATATATATTTCTACAAGTATTACTTGACTTTACCTTCTGATAACAATCAAGTTACGGCGGTTGATAGCAGATCGAGTAGCGAGTACATATACGAATTATATAGCAGTCAGATAACGCTACAGCCGCCAAATACTTACACTATAGTATAATTTTATAGTAGGCTATGTAGATGGCTCTGGGTATGTACAGACAGTAACATAAGTCGTTAACCACTTTAGTGTCATGTCATAACAGCTTTACTAGAATTAAGCAGGCGCCCATAATTAAATTTTGTTAGTATGACAAAGTGCTAAAGTGTTCATCAGCGACTTTTGCTGCTGACTGTACTTAGTTTCACTACAACGCAACGGTCCTGTTCTCGTTGCTGTAGGGTAAGATGGCACGGGTCATACGCGCCCTATACCAGGTACAGACATATGTCTGAGTGTATTTCCCCTCCTCCTACGTATAAGCTAGGTCGAACCAAGATTCCAGTTTTATCAAGACACCCTTGGGTTGTTTGATCAACGAACTAGAAACCCTCGGTAAAAACATATCGTGGATTAGCTCGCGTAATATACCAACCATTAAAAAACAATGATAGTGTACCACCAGGCAAAACATATAGATGTTGGTATCACCTGGCTCATGAACCCGTAGTCCCAGAAGGAGTTGAGCAGGGCGCCCACGAAGGCCGGCAGCTGGTCGACCAGGATGTGGAGGCCCGTGGCCCGCGTGAAGCCGAGCAGCGACAGCAGCGACGCGCCCGGCTCTGAGGGGAGGAGAGAGACCGATGATGACAAATACAGTAACCCCTTTTATCACTCTCTTTTTAATTTATCGTCTCGAACTCCTCCGTGATTCCAGAAACACGTAAAGCGGTTGGTCGTTTATCGCAGCTGCCGTTAACGTCCTCCCTATCCATCCATTGGAAGGGCTCGTGCCCTAGCAGTGGGGACATACAAATTGGCTGTTGATAATGATGTATGATGATGAACGGATAGATGCTCAGGTTGTATTGTGCGAAAAGTTCTGGTAAATTAATTTTTAACAAATAAAACAAATACTTATATAAAAATAAATAAATAAACACAGGCTTCTTAACTTTCCGGATAGATTAACGCGACTATTGACTGCAAGACAACGGCTGAAGAGTTGCAGATGCGTTGCCGGCCTTTGACGAAGTAGGTACTGTGTAGGTGTATTTTTTTGACTTCCTTTACCATATAACCTTTTACGAAAAACACAAAATTATGACAAAGCTAATATTGAAATAAAACCGCTTTCACGGATCTGATCTTTACAGGATCCGTGGTCGTAGGGAGACTATGATGTCAGTTGTCTATATACATATGACTTGTCCTGACTGGCTGACTCATCATCGCCGAGCCTAAACCGCTGAAGCTAATTAGATAAAATTTGGACTGTAGGTTAATTGAGTAACGTAACCAGCCACTAAGAAAGGATTTTACGGAAATCACACCCTAAGGGGGTCAAATAGGGGATGGAAGTTTGTATGAAACTCCATTAGTTTTGAAGTTAAATACATGAAAATTGGTATTTGGATTCTTGAAAAGAACTTTAGTCCCTTAATTAGAAGTCCTAAAAAATATTGTCTGAAGTTAGATAAATTACTGATATTATTCTTATAAAATTGTTTTGATGTCCAACGCCCGTGTCGGAAAAATCTGACAATAGGGACGGGAAGATTCATAAGCAAAGATTTATTTATTTAATTTTATTTTCAGCCTATATCGTCCCACTGCAGGGCAAAGCCCTTGCTGCTAAAAAGGGGGCAGCCCTTTTTAGCAGCAAAGATTTACTGATAAAAAATCCACGTAAATTAAAATATTTCTGTTTATACTGACTAATCCTAACTAATATCCTATTTTATCCTAATATTATAAATGCGAAAGTTACTCTGTCTGTCTGTGTGTTACGCAATCACGCCTAAACTACTGAACCGATTTAAATGAAATTTGGTACAGAGATAGTCTAGAGCCAGAGAAAGGACAGAAGGCTACTTTTTGGGCTGTAAGGGGTTGAAATAGAGGATAAAAGTTTGTATGGAAATTACGTAATTTTTGAAGCTAGAAGCTTGAAACTTATTTTTTAGGCTTTTGATTAGATATAAATAAATACGACAAAATAATTAGCCTAAAACATTCAAAATGCTGCCGAAAGTCATTATTTCACGCGGACGAAGTTGCGTTCACAGCTAGTCTTATAATAAATTTTTAACTTGCATACCGTCTTTTAAAGCTAATACTATTTGTGTACCAATAGTTGGTAAACCAATCAATAAAATAAAGTTAGGTATACCATAAGAGCTCACCATTGATCTCCGTGAAGTAAGTAAGCAGGTCCCCGGCCAGGTTATCCAGCACCACGGACACGGCCTGCAGCGAGTGCTTCCACGCCGAGCGCCACGCCGCGCCGCACGCGCGCGCCGGCGCCGCGCCGCACGCGCCGCACGCGCCGCACGCGCCGGCCGCGCCCCACGCCGCGCGCAGCGACCCGTCGGCGGCGGACGACACCTTGTTGAGGATGGTGTCGATGTTGGCGAACAAAACCCTGGGTTAACAGTTATCATCATCATTGGGCTATAAACGTCCCACAAACATAGGGAGACTGTTTGTCCTAATGTAAAATATTTACTTATAAAAGGACATTTTGTGAAATGCAAAACATGTTTCACACACAAATAATACATTGCCAAAACAAAAACAATAAAAACATGCAGTCCCTGTGTAACCGAGCATAGCGCTTGCTCATTGGACGTACATTTAAACGTAGTAGGGATCTCTGGCTAGTTTAAATAAGTAACAACAAAAAGAGTTGTAGATAAGCAAAATGTTATAACTTGGCCCTTATGTACATAATGTAGGTTAAAGGAGAAAATATTAAAGACCTCATTGATATTATCATGGATGACGTTGATGAAACGACGGCGCTAGCTATTGAATATAGGTTTACCGTATGTATTAAACAGAACATTAATTATTTTACAAAAGTATATATATTAACTATTAACCGTTAGTTAATCTAATAAAAACAACTATAAGATACGCCAAAGAAACGAATGCCTCCGGTAGCTTAATTGGAAGAGCAGGATTGCGAAAAGTCATGGGTTGAATTATCACCCGATCTAATTCGCCTGCGCATAAACCTATCCAAAACTGTCAAATTTTTTCAATACATTTTCAACTGTAAGACTTTGTAATAACGTTCAAAGTCTATTGTGGAAATTTGGAAGTTTGTGGTAGGTTGATGTGCAGGCGTGTGTACGTTGAAGTGCTATTTCCACTTTAACGTACTATTATTAGTATGGCGTTAACGTCATACTCACTTCAAAGTAGCATTACGATCAATCCCGTCGAACAGTCCAGCCGCGTACTCCCAAGCGTCTGCCACAGTGAGCCGGTCACCCTCCCGCCTGGTGCCATTGATCACGTCCTGAATAGCGTCTCGCACCATCACTGCGTCTGCCACCAGTGCATCAAACGTCCCCGAAAACTTCAGGAAAATATGCGGTTCGAATACTGTTCTGTTCCAGGAACTGGTGTTCTGAAAGAAAAATCGTCGATTTTTTATTTATTTATAGAAGTGTTGGCAAATTACTCTGCTCTGCCTGCCTGATGTTAAGCAGAAGCGAGGTCCAGATGCGAGGACTATGCCTCCATAGACGCCCTCACCATGCCGACCCAAGGGTTGCTTGTTGCTTCTCCACACCTCGCTTGAAGGACTCCATGTTCAGGAAGGAGGTAATACGGGTGCTGGGACGGAATTGCACTTTTTGTTGGTGCAAAAAAGAAACGAGTTGGGATTACTGCTGAGCGACGTAAATCACCTATGTCCTACAGTGGAAAAGCACAAGACTATTTTAGGTGAGTCCATTGTGCAACCTACATAGATGAATGTAGATACTATTTTCTACTTTCTTTGTTTGACGTGTAACATCTTTCCGCTCGCTTTCTATATATGTTACGGCTAATAGCCAAAGTTGTAGCCGGCTAAAACTAGGTGTAGCCGCACTTTGGCTATTAGCCGTAACATATATACAATTTGTGGGAGTGATTTCGTGAAATGTGACGGAAGTAAGTGTAACAGTATGACAGGAAGTCAGGGAAGCGCGCAAGCGCGCGCCATTTTGTAAATTTAAAATCGATTTTATGAACATGACATATTATTATTGTATGTGACATATTGTATCATTTGACTATCAAATGTCTTCTAACGAGTATTTACTGCATTTATTTTTTTTTAGAATATAATGTTAAAATTGCTTATTACTATGGTGAGATGTTAAATGTTACAAATCATATGCGACTACTGTAAGGCTCGCTCGTTTTTTTATACGTAGCAAGACAAATGCCTCCATTTCACCGGATGTGAATATGGAGTCTAGATGCGACGACAACTGGTGCAGCGGAAAACAACGCAGCATCAGTTACTCTCACTCTGCAGGCCACAAGGTACCTCGTCACGCCTCGTTTGAAGGACCCCATATCATAGGAAGGAGGGAAAACGTGTGCTGGCAAATTATATGTTTTGGAGGTGCGACAAAGAAACACGTCACTTACGTAAAAGTTCAAATCCTTCTCCTGGATGTACAACGTCCATTCCTCCTGGATGCTGTCGTCAGTACACAGAATGGTCTCGGCAGCACGCACGGCCTGCTGTGAGATGGAGCTGAGGGGAAGTAGCTCGGCCACGCTGGATGAGCCACAAGGCCACGGCGGGCTGGAGTTCAGCAGAGCAAGGATTGGTTCCAGCTGCAAAATGTAATGAGATAAATTTTACAACCTTTGCCACTTTGTGATTTTGTGGTAAAACAGAACAAATTTATTTGAAAACAGACTGCCACTACTCGTCGCTAGGTGGCGCCACCGATCCTCAAAGTCTTGAACGCAGACTAACATTACAGACAAAAATTACCTGAAGTACCTAATAGATGCGGCCTCTTCAGGGTAACTGCGAGGACAGAACGGAAAATCTTCTTTATGGTGAGTTGAAACTAGAGACCTTCACTCACATTGGTATCGCCCCTGACGATGATGTTAAGTGCGTCCACGATGAGGTGCGGAATACTGGGCAGTAGCTCGCCCAGCGCGGCGGCGGTGCTTCGAGGCAGGTCGGGCTGGCTGCTGTCGTTGTGATATTCAGCTGTCAAATAATAATATCATCATCATCATCATCATCATCATCATCAGCTCATTCTATGTATAAATGGAAACACCACAGGGAGAACGGGTCTTAAACCACCAGTATGAATCGGAGGTTGTTAATGCAGCCGGAACCGACGGCTATACGTGCCTTCCGAAGCACGATGGATATCGAGACGACACATTTGGTCACACATCCGATGACCGGCCTCAGTGAAAGTTGCTTAACTTCAGCAATCGCACACTGAGCGCGTTTACCACGCCATCATGCTCCTCAAAGTATAAGGATAGAAAGGAGGAGTCTATCAACTAGTCTATAGAGGCATCAGCAGTTTTTCAAGTATTAGTTAGAAACCGTTAGAAGGGACGAGTTACCTTATTGCCCAAACACTATCTGAACTTGCTGCACTAAGATCTGCTAGTACTGCTCGACGCGAACGCCATACACAGCCTACACATCAGAAGTCAAATTTCCTCAATAGACTTTGAACTTTATGTATATAAAATAAGGTTGAATATTTATTGAAGAAATTTGACAGTTTTGGATAGGTCGATGTGCAGTCGTCTGTAACAGTGTTGTTATGGAGGTGTTTTGTTTACAGCACCGCAACGGCACAAGTTGAGACAGGGTCCTAGTTGGCCTTCACACACTTTAAATTTTTCCTTACTGTTGTTTTATTATTAAAGAAAGAAAGAAAGAAAGAAAGAAAGAAATACATTTATTGGCACACACTGAGTACAACAAAAATTACATGTAAAAAATATTGACAAAACAAAAGTACTTTCACAATAAAAACAAAAACAGAGGAAAAATTATATTTTTTTTATATGTTTCCTTATTTATGGTATATGTTTCTGTAATATTTGTGTGATCGTCGAGAAATAATTTCTTATTCTTTTTCTTATTCATGTGTCAAGGATAGCTGTTTCCAGCGATTCCCTTTTGTCATTTCTGAGAACACTTTCGTCGTTTGTCTTCGAAATTGAATAAAACTATATTATATAAAACTATATTACCAGTGACGAGTCTCAAGAAGCTGTGAGCCGCCCCCAGCGGTCCTGTGGCGGCCTTCACGGCGAACTTGGCCCGCAGCCAGCCCTCCGTGTGCAGCCCGAACACCTCGCTATCCAGCAGATCCAGCAGGCGGAACAGTAGCTTCATGCTGGAATAAGCAGATATTGAGCACACTAATAAAAAGAAGTAGTAGTATCCTACAAATTGCCCCACTGATGGGCAAAAAAGCTGCCAATGATACCGTTGTCGCTAAAATAAACTGCTTTTTTTTCCAAAAGTGAAAAATTATTTATTTTAATTTTTGCATTCACAACGCCATACGTAGTTGGCTTGCAGCGTAAATCACAAACTACTAGAAAAAATCAAAGTCTTCTGGTGTCGCTGTAGCTCAGCGGTCAGAGTATTGGACCGGTTATCCAAAGGCCGTGGGTCGAGGAAGCACGAGTGGGGACTTGAGCTTCCTGCGACATGTTGACTTATTCTAGTACAGATTTATCTTTTAATTTGTCAAAAATAACCTTTGCGTTGTAAAGCTTGCCTAATTCTCAATTGATCTTTAAAAATAAAAAAATAAAAATCGGATGTTGATAACGTAGCCGTCTACATTGAATAAGGCCCCGTAATGTCATAGGGTGTGGGTTTAAATCCCCTCGTGGAAATATTTTCAACGCTTTTTTTTCAAAATGGGACTTGCCTTAGTCTCCACGCTAACTAAATATGGACCCGTCCTGGAAATACAACCTTCAGAATATCGGACTGAACGCTTTACTACTTAGCTACCGAAGCGTCCTATTCCGATCCGAACCTCTCGGAGAATCTAATAGGGCACGGGGCAGTGATGAAAGAGACTCAAGACTTTTAAGGCTTTTAATAAAGACTCTTCTTATTTTTGACGCCTCGCGACTGACTCAGTCTTTTAGTCCCCAATCTTTAGTCATAAGACTAGCCTTTTTAGTCGAAGTCTTTTAACGTAAAAGACTGAGCAATGAGATGCTGTGTAAGGGCGAAATAATTCAGATTCGAGATAAGCGTCACGTGTTTAGTCATTACAATTGTTATAACATAATACTTTGTAGTAAAATAATTAAAAACACGTTATTATGACTGCAATAATTAATACAGCTACATACAAAGTAATTTACCGTCTTGATGTCTCAACTACCCCCAACATTGTTGGCATTATACATGATAATAAAGCACAGTCGTCAGCAAAAGTAAAAAGATTGATTTTAATCAGAATGAAAATACAAATGAAACCTAAGATTATTTTTTAGGGTTCCGTAGTCAACAAGAAACCGTTATAGTTTCGCCATGTCCGTCTGTCTGTTTGTCTGTCTGTCTGACCCCAGTCTAGCTTATAGACTCTTAGTACTAGAAAGCGGGTAATTTGGCATGGATATACATATTGATCACGATGACAAAGTGGTAAAGTAAAATTTAAAGTAAATGGTTACTTCCCCTACCCTTGAAGTGGGGATGTAATTTTTTTTCTTGTTTACCCCTAACCCTAAGTGTGGGGTGTCGTTGGATAGCAATTTCAAAAATATAGCGGGTTTGTGAAAACAGTTTTTTGATTGAGGCATCCGTGAGCTAGTAAGCTTTAAAGTGCAAAATTTAGTTCGAGTCAATTGTCCCTCCCCTGCCAGCCAAATGGTTGTTTTAGGATACGTGAAAAAATTCTCGGTAGTTGTATATATGACGAAGTTAAAAGGAAAACTATCACAGCTAAGTAGGCTTTACAAGTTTTCGAGTAACAGTCGACCAACTTATAAAATGTACTTGGCGCAGTACAAATTCTTCATTGAGAACTACTTAAATAACGTTGTCAGGTGTCTCTCCTCCTCCACGGCCCGGTCAACCCGAGCCGAGGTCCGTGCCTTTAGAGGCGCCCTCGGGTTGCTCCGCTCCCCGATCCGATCCGAACCCTTCGGAGAATCTAGTAGGGCACGGGGACGCGCACTTGTGCGCGATGCTGTTCCCTCTAGATATCCTCTGAAGGTGATTCGTTTCACACGGCTTGAGGGACCCTTTACGTTCCTCGCCGCCCCCAAAAAGCCCGGTGAAGCTGAAAATGCCGCAGCGGCAATCACCAATCTCTCTCCAAAAAAAAAAAAAAAAAAGTTGTCAGGTGTGTGAAACCGGTAGTATCTACATTTAAGTATATGAGTCATCGTCTGGTAGTATATTACTCTTTTGGTTCACGTATAATGTAAGGCTTGTTTCACACGTACCACAGCCACACCACACCGTAGCGACAAAAGGTGGTCAAGCTGTGGTTACGTGTGACTAGTGTCTTGCGGTTGCGTTGTTGTTGCGGTGTTACCTACAAAATGTTTGTGATATGGCCGGCCGCTAGTTCCCTGTGTCGCTGGTAGTTGTGTTGTGGTAGCATCGTGGCTGCGATGTAGTCGGTATCAAACACGCGGTCAATAATGACGGCAAATTGTGGCCCGTGTGAATTGAACTATTAATTTTCATACAAATTAGCGCCCGCCCACGTGTTGTGGTTGTGGTACGTGTGAAACCAGCCTAAGTTGTATACAAATCGAAACATGTATTGACTGTACTGTGCCGACCATCTAGCATAGTTCCTTATCCGCACGTATAATTGACATTACATGGACAGAAAAATCCTGTACGTGTTCCAGCCACAGACCAAATATCTAGTTCCAGCATATTCACGTGGCCAGTTACTTAAGATAACGTGATTGAATTATAAATAGTCTTAATACGTTCGTTTTAATGCATAGTACCTATTCGTTTTGTTACTAACGCTTAACTTCATCACGCTTTTGTGTTCTAAGTAAGTAAATAGCCTATAGCTGTCCCACAGCTGGGCAAAGGCCTACATCATTGAAATCAAGTCATAGCTACAAATAACGCTTGCCAAATGCGGGTTAAAATCTAATTAAAAACCTATATTTTTCTCTCTAATTGTTACATTGTATAAGTAATATCTTATATTTACAAAACTAAAGTTGGAGGGAACTAGTGCCCGAGCTAGGAGGAGGATTAGATTAGATAGAGATGGGTTGGTGATCGATCACAAACTCGGGGCCCGACTGCCTAACCGATCGCTTTGGTAAATATATATAAATATAGAAATATCGAAAGTATTAGCCAATAGCTTTCGATATTGCTTTCATAGGCGGTACGAAATGACAAGATGACGTCATAAACTATACACGTAGCCAAAGCGATCGGTTAGGCGGTCGGGGGCCTGGGCTATGTATAGAAATATCCGAAACACACTTTACTCGATCTGAAAATTGAATCCGGGACCTTCGGGTATCGGGCTGAGCGCTTGCCACTCGGTCACCGAGTCGTTGTACCCTAGTAATATTTTTTTAAATTCTTACATATTTTATTTGGTTTTTTTTATTTCTAAAATTATAATAGTGCAGAGCAAAATACGCAAATTTTAAGCTAACTTATTTAGTGCGCGTCAAAGACATAAAGAAAAAATTTGAACAGTGAATGCAAACTACGCAATTTTAGGGCTAAACAATTCGATGCATATCTAAAACGCAAGAAGAAAGAACATACCTCAAATGTACGACCCTATCAATCTTCTTAGTGCTGAACCAGAACCGCTTGGCTTCTGCGAGCTGCTCCTCCACCCTGCCCCTTGTCTCCTCATCCATGCCGTAGCTGGTGAAATCGAACAGGTAAGGGTAGTCCCGGTCCAGCGTCAGGTACAGCTCTTTCAAGCCGTTGATCAATTTTGTCCAGTTCACTTCTTCTAGGGGACCGTGTGTCGAGTTTTTGACTGATGCTACCTGTACAAATAAATAAATTATGTTAACAATTTTAAGACAGAAAAGTATACAGGGTCATTGGTAATACGTAGCGATCCCTCTAACAGGTGATAGTAAAGATCATTAAAAATGTACCGATTTAAAAATAAACAAATATTGATTATATTATTTTTTTTAAAGAAAAGTGGGTCATGATACTCTAAAGTGGATTTTAAAAAAGAACTTAAGTATTTAATGTGTGGTTTGGTGTTTTTAGTTTGCTAACACTCTAATACGTAATAATAATACAAAAAAGAACAGAAAAAAAGAAAAAATAAAAATAATTTTATTTCGAAATCGGTAAATTTTTGCCCCATCTACCCGAGGGCAATTTGATAGCTAATGACAATGATATTATAAACTATAGATATGTTACGTTGATAGTAATTTGCGTTTTTAATCTGTTCCGAGCAATCCAAAAGTGCACACATTGACAAATTTCACTGATAAGTAAAACAAAAGATACGAAATAGCACGCAAATGAAAGAGATAGCTATAATTTTAATGATTGCACTCTCTGTGATTTGTTTGACGCAAACTGATTGCGACATGAGACAATTGTGCTGACTTCTTGGCGGGAAAGTGAAGAGTCATGTCTCCGGTTTTGTTTTATTTTCTAAAATTTGTGTTATGTCGAATATTAATGTGAAATAATGGTGGATTATTAACCGTTAAGTGTTCGTAAGTATGCATGAGTGTTGGCAAATGAAACAAAACAATGCAACTTTACTTTTCAAATTCTCTCAAGAAGTCCGCCGAGGAATTAGTAAAGCCCCACATCTTTACTGAGATACTCGAGGGGTTGGGGGGTATATCATTTCTCATTTCTCATTTTTATTATCATTCATCATCATACTGACTGGAAGGAAATATTGTATATTTATATATTACTTGCAAGAAAAATTACTTTGACACTGGCTAAATGTGCTAATCGCACGGAGCCATCAACTAAAAGAAAGAAAGACAATTGTGCTATAAATGAGTCTTCACAACGCGCGCGCTTATGACATATCTGCTTCTCGTTATATATAATATCATTGGCTAATGATCTTTACTATCACCCCTTAAAGGGATCGCTGCGTATTTCCAATAAACCTGTATATATATATTGATGTCCTACCCAACTTGGTAGCGGAACTTATTTTTTAAGTCACACCTGTGTTATAATGACAACATGAAATAATATTAAACGTCAGAACTATCTATGCGCATTCCTACTCCAAGCTGTTTTCACATCTGTCAGTTTTTGTTTGACATTAGGTAGGGCAGAGTCATTTGCCTTTGCCTAACTCTTTGAATAAAAAAGATAAGAAATACAATAAAGATACTTTATTCACTCATATTGATCGAGTTCAAAAATGAATGCAAAAGCATTGATTTTTGTCACATTCTTGAGCTCCTTAAAGTCCGTCAAAATCATATTTGGTCTGTGGTCAAAATCGTGTGTGTGTGGGATAGTAATAATAACGAACTTTAATATATTTTTGAATGGAAAACTTACAGCTTTAGCGAGCGCCGAGTCCCCCGCCAGACCGGCTTCGATGGCGCGCGAGGCGTCGCACAGGGCAGACACCAGGTCCTCTTCACCTTCTGCCGCCAACTCCAGGAAAGTGGACGCGTTGCCTGCGCCTGCGCATACCATGTTCGAGCTGGGCGTCGAGAGGACCCTGTACGTCTGGAAGAACAATCAATTTGTCTTTTACAGCCTTTCTTATATAGTGGGTAAATTATCAAACTCAGATACGGTTCCGGGTTTGATTCCCAGCGAGGGGTACATTAGTGTACTCAGCTCGGCTAATGGAAGGGTTACAATATGAATTACAGTTCTTCTGTAATTCATATTGTAACGATTTTTTTAAGTACGGGGAAAAATCTGTTTTAGAATACATCGGCACTAAGGGTGACCCGACCCGCCCGCCGGGTATTGTGGAAAATGAAATTAAATGAAAAGGATTCTTCTCCCCTCTGCCCAGCTATTAAAAGTTCACGTGGGACCACGACGGCACTGAGCTCCAACTGATTATTTTGTAACCTACCTTATCCTCATTCTTCAAAGTCCTGAGCATCGTCATCACCACGTCTGGATACAGCTTTTTCATCCTCTCCGCCAGGCCGGCCGGTGCGCGCTTCAACTGAGTGTTGATGGCCGCCACCATGGTGGTGAAGTCCAGGAGTACGGGCGATATCTTGTACTCCAGGATAGAGTTCTGTTTCACCACTTCCTTTGCTAGAGCTCCGTGTACTGTTATTCTGGGTAAGAAATGTAGTCATGTAGGTGTTGGTCGGAGTAATGAGTGCGAAAATAAAGGGAACTAAAAATGTATGGGATCTAATAGCAGTCTAAAAGCTCGATCGAGAAGAGAAAAAAACTTGTCCTCAACACCCTAAGTTCATTCCTTCAACACGGTTGATTGACGAGCTGAAGCCCTATCACGATCTCTTGTTCCAAACCAGTATTTTACAAGCTTTTATTTAGTGTCACCTGTCCCGATGTTTGTGCTTAAATTTGATCCACTTCCCTATTACCGATTGAGCTGAAATTTTGCATGCATGTGTAAATCGGATGACAATGGAAAGTTTAATTAAAGGTTTAAATTATGTTTAACTTTTTTAGTTCCTTTTTTATTAAGAGTTACTTAATAAAGGCTTGTTTTTATAAGGTTTATTTTTAATTTTTTTTATTCACTTAAGTTATATTGGTTTAATTAAACCAGACTCATATTTAATCAACTTTAGCTTATTCTTAGCCCACGTTTATTTCATAGGCTGATGATGATGTAGAGACTTATGTTCACTGAAAATAAAATCCTATTAAGAAGGGTTCTAGAAAAAGCAAATTACCGTCAATAGAGAAAAAGGTTAATTTAACGATAAACTAACTAAAATTTAAGTAAAATTTAAACACTGAAAAAAAGACGACAACCTCAGGCGGGAATCGAACCACGCACCTTCCGCATTCCGGGCGGCTGCCTTAACCACTTGGCTACCGAGGTCTGGCTTTCACCCGTCGAAATTTTTCAGTGCTTGATGCTTATGTTTTTTAGTCAACATTGCTTCATCAATCTTAGAAGTTTTCACCTCTGAGATCCGAAAGAAATATTTTTACAAATATTTGAACATTCGGTTAAGATGAAGCTGCGTTATAGATAAGTGTTTTTTTATATATTTTAGCGTTTTATTAACGCTTAAATTTAAACACTGAAAATTGATTGATGAAGCAATGTTGACTAAAAAACATAAGCATCAAGCACTGAAAAATTTCGACGGGTGAAAGCCAGACCTCGGTAGCCAAGTGGTTAAGGCAGCCGCCCGGAATGCGGAAGGTGCGTGGTTCGATTCCCGCCTGAGGTTGTCGTCTTTTTTCAGTGTTTAAATTTTACTTAAGTATATTTAAGCGTTAATAAAACGCTAAAATATATAAAAAACACTGATAAACTAACTAATTTAAAAACAAACATTTAAATGGACAACTCACAGTATTTCTTTCCCCAAATGCTCTCGGTTATTGAAGATCTTCATAAACTCGGAATTATCAGTGACATTGAAGAGATTATTCCAATCCATGATTACTTTGCTCTTGGATTTGACCCTGATGAGAGACTGCGTGAAGTTTTTCAAGACCTGAAAGTCTTTGTCGATGGAGTAGAGTTGGGCGCTGGTGTCTCTACCGAAGGTTTCTTGGATCACTAGGGATGCCATCTCGTTTATCTGCAAAATTTTACTAAAATGTTAAGATTTAAACCTTCCCTTAATATATTAATTAAATTTTGAAATAATATAACCAGATGATGTCATCCAGACCTATTCAGCTAGATTATCTACAACTTTATCGGTAAAAATTTGATAGTGAAATTTCAAGAATGATTGTTTCTGAATTCATTCTTATTTGTACTCACGGTGGAAATAGAAATAAATGCATGTCATATCACAAGAGATAACAAAATGGCTTTTAAAATCTTAAACAACATCCAAACAACTACGTAACATAAAAACCATTAACGTCTCAAATACTGACCAAGTCTCTGACGTCATAAATGCCGAAGGATCTGATCATGTCCCCCACGTAGTTCTTCCAGGCGTCGGTGCATAGCTGGTTCTTCAGCGCGCTGGCCTCACTCGAAGAGACCTTGAAGAAGAGTGCCAGCTTGTTGCTGTCACAGAAGATTTGGCCGCGCACGTTCAGCTTCGATGTTAGAATCTGGTGAGAAATTTGTTGGTAGGGATAAAATTTGTATAGACTAATGCAGATTCAGTGAAGGAAATTGCTGACTGATGCTTTGAGTCTTGAGTAGATCTTGCAATTGATGTTGTTTTTTGAATTAGTAGTAAGCTCTATGTTATCTTAGAAGGAGTAACAGCTAAACATTCGGAAACAAGAATACAATATTACAGAAGCGGCGGGCGCTTTATTCAAAATTATGGCGATTTTTTTTAAGAGAGGGTTTTAGAAAGCTGAATGCATAATATACAACACTGCATGCTACAAGAACATGAAGATTTCCATAAGCTAAAATCAAACATTACATTTAACCGATTTTTATAAAGCATTTGATACCACATAGTTAGCTATACTTTTTATTACCAAGTACATTGAAAATAAATTTTATTACCTGTATTCTTTCAGCGTCAGCTAAAGCTTCATAACCTTTCCTAATGACGTGAAGGGGCAGGCTCATTAATACCTTGACGCCGTCGGGGTTCCTCCGGGATACATCATAGGCCATCTCTTTTATATTCCAATTGATGGAGACGACTTGGTTGGCGCCTTCTATCAGTTTAGCCAGGAGAGTCGAGTAAAATTGCACGTCATGTCTTGTTTTATCAGACATTAGTTTGTTTATAAAATTCATTAATTGAGATAAGCTGAAAATCAAATTTTAATAAGTTTCTATCAATGAAAGTTGAATATGTAAATTCTCTATCAATTCTAAAACTTAAGCCCTATTTATAAGGTTAAAATAGATAAAAATAACTTATAAGATTCTTTAATAAATATTTAAAACTTTAAAAACCGAATAGTATTAATTAATTGCATTTCTAATTGAAAAGTATAGTCGGGCACGACACGAGTACAGTTATGTCAACAGTTGTAACTCTTACCACTATTATGTTAAGAAATATAATTACTTATCATTTGTGACTTTTGTCTCTTGACTGTAGAATGACAGTGTTGCTAAACAAATTGTAACAGCATGGTAACTTACATTTTAAAGACATCAATTGAATCATTAGCCGTTGCGTTAGCAAACATATCGATGGCACTGCTTAGGACTCTGGTAATGTCTTTCTCTGCACCACCTTCGATCCTATTACCAACATTAGCCACGACCAGTTTGGCAGTACTCCCAACGGGGTCCTTATTGACACCCATAATTTTGTCCAAGTATTCAATGCCCATTGCGACTGTGTCTGTAATATCTCTGAGGATCTTGTACGCTGGAGTGTCGCCGAAAGTTGGTTCAAATTGGTCCATTAGGTTTGTGATTCTGAAATATGGCAGACCGTCAGAATGCGTCAATAAAACAGAAATTTTGAATTGGGATGTCATATAAACAGTTTATAGTGTCAAGGTAGGCACTTTATTCTCATCAATAATGTTAACAATGTAGGGGGTATTATAGTTAGACATGTCTGTTTGGTTGGAAAGAGCTAAAAAGTTTCGCTAATTGATTACCAGTCAACTCATAGTTTAACTTCCAAAAAATTCTCTAATACTTGTTTATTTTTTTATTTTTTTTATACTTTGCACGGCAAATGACTCCACACCACCTGATGTTAAGTGGAAATGGAGTCCAGACGCGAAGACAACTGGTGCAGCGTGAAAACAACGCAGCATCAGTCAACCTCACTCTGCCGGCCCACAAGGTGCTTCTATTGTTTATTGTTTTTTTTTTTTTTTATTGTGCTGTTTATTGTTTTTCTCAAAAAAAGGACTAAAATCATGACAGTAAATGCCGAGAAAGGTAATGTTCCACCACGCAACTTACAATGATATGTTGCTGTAGCTAAAGGCTGGCTGGCTGCTCCCCATCATGGCGATGAGCGCCGGGGGGAGGTAGCTCTCCAGTCTAGACGCGCGCAGACCCGCCGTCACCAGGTCAGCCAGTGCCAGGATGCGCTTGTCTCCAGACAGCTTGAAGTACATCTTGCCTATCTGGAGAATTTCATTTATATAAGACAAACCAGCACAGCGTATTGGTAACCACATTGGGTCTGCGATTGTTGAAGTTAGGCAACTTTTGCAAAGGCCGGACTTCACATGGATGACCAAAAAATTATAATCTCGAGCTTTTTCGTGCTTCGGAGTATTGTAAAGACGTTGGTCTCGGCTGCATAGTCGTTAATCACCACTAGTCCGCACGGCACTGGTCCCGGATGTATGGCTCGTTCTCCCTGTGTTGTTTCATCCATTCGGAATGCTTGACGATGATGATAAACTACATACAAAGTATGGTTTAAGAACTTTATTTTCTTATAAAGAATTACAATATTCGCTTACTGAGAAAACATAAACATTTTAACTTAACATAAGTAAGAAAGCAAAACACAATGAGCGTACACATTAAAACACAAAATTGAATAAAAAATTATGTCGGGTAAATTACAAAGACGACTACTTTCCGGCAAAGACTATTTAAAACTACACTTGCCATGTTGATATATTTGCTGAAGTTGATTTCCACCAGCAGGTCGGCAGCCAGCTTCTGCATCTGCTTGTCGGATAGTTTGCAGAGCTGAGCAGCGAACATTTCCAAGTATTCTCTGTTCTCCAGCTTTATGAGACTCGATACGGAGTCAGCGTTACACGTGGTTAGACCGCCTTTTAAAATCTGTAACAAGTTGAATTATCACGTTTACTTATTACTTTTGCAGAATCGTTATTAGTGGTCAAGAGACTACAGTTTGATGGGTGAAGAGATAAGAGACCACGAGGCCGCTCTCAGACTCGTTGGATTGACCTTATTAGGAACAGTGAAGACTACGCAGTCAACCGCAGTACAGTGTACTCGCAACCCAGTGACTCGACCGAAGTGGAGAGACATCGCGCGACGTGCGGCCGCCTCGGAAGCGAGTGGCGACCCCCGATCCGATCCGAACCCCTCAGGGAATCTAGTAGGGCACGGGGACACGCACTAGTGCGTGATGCCGTTCCCCCTAGAAAACCTCTGGCGGCGATTCGTTTCACACGGCTTGAGGAACCCTTTATGTTTCTCGCCGCCTCCAAAAAAGCCCTGTGAAGCTGAAAATGCCGTCTGAGGCCATCAGCAAACTGTCTCGAAAAAAAGAGTGGCGACGACGGCAAGCCGCAACCCCGTCCATCGACAGCCACGACCACTCTGCCTACAGTGCCCGATTGAGAAGAAGAAGACTACAGTATTAAGTGGACATGAAATTGTGTGAGCCAATTTCTAATCTCCAGTGCTGTCAGTTAAGGCTCTGAGCTCATAGGATTCGATTCCCGGCAAGAGTCCACATTTTCGGTGTATGTGGTGGTATGGAACGCTCTAAAACTGCTTTGATAGCTAGTAAAAAAACATCATTTAAACAAATAAGGAACTGGCAATAGTTCGTGTTTCTCGAAAAGAGAAATGGATTGAACGAAAAATAATAAGAGAGAGATTTATTGCCAAGTCGTCGCATAGTTTCAACCACAAACCTCTAGGTTGAGCCGACCGAAAAATACTAAAAGATGCAATCACGGTTAAGTTGATATAATTGAAAATACTATCGTATTGTATAAACAAAATATATATTTAGTATCAAAGGGAACGTGTTTACAATTAGTCCGATCCAGAAATTCATAACATACTATAATTTTTTCTACAATATTATTTAAAATTGGGCAAAAATCATGAAAACGAGTTATCTAAATTATTGTACCTCTAATTTTGTCTAAACAATCACCAATGGTCTAAACTACAAATCGTCCGTCTCACATTTTCGATTTATCGAGCTTGTTTTTTAAATTATTATTTTTCAAATTAACACGTTAAATTTCCCATACAAAATTAGTATGGCCGCACGGCATCGAATAAATATGGACGAAGACATTTCAAATAAAATATATGACACTTGTCACTTACGGACGGCGCGGGGCGCACCCTTACGTTACAACGTAATTTTTTGCAGAGGTAATTAAGAGAAAGAAAGTGTCTGCCATTTTATTTAAACCGGACTTTTTTCTAAGTGAACAAACATAAAGGTGATGAAGAAAGTGAAATGTATTGCAAACTACTATTCTGCTATCCTACTTCATCATCATAATCAGCCCACATCACTCCACTGCTGGACATAGGCCTCTCCCAATGCATGCCACTGAGCTTGATCTTCGGCTATTCTCATCCAACCACAGTGCAGTGTTTGCAGTTACAAGACAAAATTTTACTAGAAAAATTTAAATGTGAATGTGTGAATGTGAATGCAAAATTCAAAATAATAAAAATATTTGCCCTAGTTATCAAAAATGTGTGGTGACGTGTGTGAGAATATAACTTACACCTTGGATAGTAAGTTCGGACGCCATGACGGAGTCCGCCACTGCCTGGGACAAGTTCATTTCCGTCACGATGTATCTTCTGACGCGGCCCGGGCTCGTGAACAGGTCTTGAACCCTCAAACCATTCTCTGGAAAAGTGAAAGTGGTCACTGGGAGAGCAGTAAAAGTAATCATCACAATTACCAGCTCATTTTACGTCCCTACTGCTGGGACACCAGCCTGCTCAATAGTTCCGCTCCCCGATCCGATCCGAACCCCTGGGAGAATCTAGTAGGGCACGGTGACACACACTAGTGCGTGATGCAGTTCCCTCCAGAAAACCTCTGACGGTGCTTCGTTTCACACGGCTTGAGGAACTCTTTAAATTTCTAGCCGCCCCCCAAAAAGCCAGGTGAAGCTGAAAATGCCCAGTAGCAATCAATAGACTCTCTCAAAAAAAACCTTCCCTATAGATGGATAGGGAGAACGATTCATACACCACCAACCGGGATTCAATGCGGATTTATTAGTGGTTGTGAACGACTGCTGATGTAGCCGGGATCAACGGCTTTACGTGCCTTCCGAAGCACGGATATAACAAATTTTTGGTCACCCATCCGATGACCGGCCTTTGCGAAAGTTAAGCAACCTTAGCAATCGCAGGCCGGCCGGCGCGTCAACCACCAATTCATTGAGTTCCTCCATTCCCACACTGCCATTTGGTTAATGCGTGATATGAATACTACACACAAAACCGTGCTTACTGCTTAACTCAATAAGTTCCGGTTCGTCCAAGATGTCCGCAAGCGTGGCCAGCAGCTTCAGCGCGTCGGGAACCGAACCCGCGACCTCCAGGACCGTCTCGTTGTACAGCAGCGGCGACAGTTTCCTCTGCAGCTGTGTAAGCCTAAAGATTCGCAGGAAGATGCTTTTAGTGAAACCTACAGTGGTTATGTGTCAGCAGGGGTTAAGTCTTTTTCATGATTACGTCAACCAGCTTCATAAAGATCATCACCATCATTTAACCTCAGCAATCACAGACCGGCCGCCATCGAGGTCCTCGTATAGGTAGTACTGGACACTAAAGCTTGAACTTGAGCCTTCAATGAGTCTAAGGCTCGGGCGACTATAACTTACGACAACAACTACCACACAACAACACAACAATCATCATCATCATCAGCTCATTTATGTCCCCACTGCTGGAGCACGAGCTTTCCCTATGGATGGATTGTAGAACGGGCCAACAACCACCACGCGGGCCCAGTGCGGATTGGTGGTTGTTAACGACTGCTAATGCAGCTGGGACCAACGGCTTTACGTGCCTTCCGAAGCACGGAGGAGCTCGAGATGATAAATTTTTGGTCACCCATCCGATGACCGGCCTTTGTGAAAGTTGCTTAACCTCAGCACTCGCAGACCGGGCGCGTTAACCACTGCGCCATTGAGCTCCTCAACACAACAATACCACACTATAATACAACAACCCTGGCCTACTCACTTGGAGGTCTCGTAGGTGGGTATCTCCTGGTACTGGTCCATGGGCGAGCAGTCGTTGTTGACGCTGCACACGAACGACTGGATGAATGTCAGCATCCCAGCGCTGGGAAGCGCGCGTGCTGGGAACTGGCCTAAAGAAAAAAATAGTATTTTTAAACCATTTTAACCGCATCCATTCCATGAAACGAGTGCTTTAGCTACTTACCTTGGGATCAGAACAATGTATGTGATGTTGTCGAATTATCTAATTATCGTAAGTTGAACCATATCTGTGGTCAAAACCACCAGTGAAGACACGTCCTGGGTTCGGTTTCCAAACGGGTTTGTGTACTCGTTTTGGTTAGTGGTAGGGCTTGTTTTAAGTCCGCCTGGCTAGCTACCACCATCTTATCTAAATATATAGCCATACATCAATGTTAGCAGTATTGTTGTGTTCCGGCAGCTAGAGATAAGATAGCCAGTTCCTTAGCAGTTTAGAATTCCGGGTGAAGTTGACTTACACCTCATCAGGTAAGATGAAAGCCAGGAGCTTACTCGTAAAGAATTTAAAAAAAGTTACGAAACTGGTATTTACTTACAGGTGGGAAAGTCTTGATTGTCCACATTGATCCTGACGATATAGAGGCACAGCATGACCATAGTGGCCCATGCTACGCCGGCCAGCGTTACCTGCACATAATAAATCACTCGTCAGGCCCTCGTCCAAGACCGATAATCGGTGACCGATTTTTTTGTCGGTGAAAATGAAACGTATGGAATTCTATGTTGCAACGCACACGTCCTACAAAAAGTAAGTCACCAAATCGGTGCTCCAACCTCGGCGAAAAAAGCGGTCCGATTACCGGTCCTACAAAAAGTCTATCGTAGGCGGGGGCCGCAACGAAAACGAAAACTTGTAGATACAGTAACATTGCAACTCGCACCTCGTTTGTCCACCAGGAGGCGCTGCTTCATCGTCATCATCATCCTCATCAGCTCACATATGTCCTCACTGCTGGGGCACCAGACGAACTTACCAACTTACTTACACAAGGGACCATCTATGTCAGGTCATAACGCCAGATTAGTAACCGCCGAAGCGCATTCTTCATCCAGAACTCATGTGACTGAGTCCTCAAGAGAATTGCCCCGTTGACATAAAGTGCCTTACAAATAAACAAAGAATAAGGTCCGAATAGTTATTCCGTGTTTTGTTCCTGTCACGTAAACGTCATTTCAAATTAGAGTACAAGATACACACGGAATAACTATTCAAAGCTTTATTCTTTGTTTATTTGTTAGTTAGGGGCTTATTAATAAACAAAGTGTAAGCTTGGAGTAGTTACTCCGTGTTTTGTCTCTTATACTCTAATATGAAATGAAGTTTACATAACGGGAACAAAACACGGAGTAACTACTCCAAACTTTGTTTAATAATACGGGGGCAAATAAACAAGGAATAAGATATATTCTTTGTTTATTTGTAAGGGGGATAAAGTCCACTCACTATTCTCCAGATATAGGTATCCGGAGCTGTCAAGCGCGCTCACTTCTCGTTGTACATACGAAGAGCACTACTCGCAGTTTCCACTGCTCGGGTCGCCGAGAGAGGGTTGAGTCATTCGTTTAGGTTGTTATCGTAAGATAGTAGTCGTAACAACCCACCAGGGATGACCCCAATCACCTTTATTTAGAAAGGCCCCTATAACTTAAAGGCGAAAGGTGCTCTATTATAATGAATTAAGGTTATTTTGTGATAAAGCTAGTTACAAATTTCCTCTTCCTGATGAGATAGTCTTTCCACAGCAGCAGCCGCAGCTGGCGGCCCGCCGACGCCGGCATGTCGCGCGCCCGACCGCACCCGCCGCGCCGCACATCACTGCCGACAGACACACCGACATTACATAAAACATATCATCTCACATCACACACATTTTCTTATAACCTCGCCTTGGTTTGTACCTACTGTAACGGTGTTGTAATTATTGATTCGTAACAAATAAATAAATCATCTTCAGCTCATTTTATGGGCTTATGTCCCCACTGCTGGGGCACGAGCCTTCCCTATGGATGGATAGGGAGAATGGGCCTTAAACTGCCACACGGGCCCAAAGCGGTGGGGAGGTTGTAACGACGACTGCGCCATCGAGCTCCTACCTTCCCCCTATCTATCCAGAAACATGCCATGGAGTGAGGAAAACATTGAGGAGCTCAATGGCGCAGTGGTAAACGTGCGGTCTGCGATTGCTGAAGTTAAGCAACTTTCGCAAAGGCCTGCCATCAGATGGGTGACCAGAATTTTATCAATATCAACAAATGCTCTTCATGCTGAGTTTGCTAAGGTTTATCTCAGTGCATAGTTGACTATACGAATCGTTGATAGAGTAAAGGCTTCCATAAGAGCCTCTACAGTAGTCTTATACTCGAATCCAAATTCGCAATCTTTATTCCACGCCACACGTTTATGTACAAATATGGAGTTTGTAAGTACATTAACTTACCTATATTAGCTAACATGCATCAGTTGAAATATCTTCGATAATCACAGGTGTACACGACACGCGACTAAATAGGTATCAACACTAGTATATAAGCGTTTTAATAGCCATATATCTAAGCCCCTTCCTTATAAGTAATTGATAGTCATACCAAGTGACATTTGGGCATACCATGATAAGCCAAAGGAAATGACACTACACTAACGGACGGATGGACAAAGCAGTTATTATAATGCATTTGCATGACGAGTGAGTTAACAACACAGTGTCTTTAAGTTACGACAGAAGGTACTGAGTTGGACGTATCAACTTGACAAATAGATTTTCTTGTTGTACCTACCTACTTACACACGGCAATCCGCATTGTGTCAACTTCCAATCGTTTTATAAATTTTTTTGAAAAATTTGGTCTATCTGTGTGCATCATCCAAATATGTCCAGCCGTTCATATGGGATGCGCATGCGCCTACCAACGCAACGAACACAATGTCTTTTCTTTTTTTAATTATTTACTGTATACTTTTATTATTTATGAATTTTGCATTCACAATGCTATATATGGTTACATATTATGTCTGTGACCGAGTGGCACAGCGCCCGGCCCGATACCAGAAGTTCCCGGATCAATTCCCAGGTCGGGCAAAGTGTGTTTCAAATTTTTCGATGCATAGCCTGGGTTAGTCATCACCAAGCCGCTAGCGTGGTAGCTTTTACCCATCAATTGTAGTGGTGACTGATATTAATGGTGGCCTTTGCCCAGCAGTGGGACAGTTATAAGCTATTTAACTTTTACTTTAACATATACGATTAATAAAGGGGAGATATAAGTGAGTAGGCATTGCGTAGGACAAAGACATTTTATTACAACTTTAGTACGTACAAAATGATTGGACAATTCAATAGCACAATTACTCATTAAGTTAATATGAATAAAAAAACTTTGACTTTTAATATAAAGAATGAAAGAACACGTGTTCGCATAATAATGCCTTCAAGAATCATATTTCTCGCTACATTCACGTGCGAGTATAATGCTAACATTGTCAATGTAATTTCCACGAAGGATGTCGGCGAGCAAAGACAACGCCATTTGCCATGGATAGGCAGCAGAGGTCAGGAGGCATTATATGTAATGACAACATGTCGGCTCGAGTAACGCGAGAGTGCTCCGGTGATGCGGCTTGTCACTTTCCATTAGGCTAGCCTAGCTTACCCTTGCGGTGCACGAGTATCTAGTTCCTAGATTGACCTACATAGTTTTGAAAGAAAAATGTGAAATCTTTGAAGCATCCAAATCAATAAACAATAAATAAACAAAAAACTAAACATAATAAACTTTCCTACACTCACACCAATTATCTAGCCCAAGAGAAGCTTCGTTATGAAACTCGTTAAACGGTTACTAGACAACGGATAAACATACTTAAAATACTTATTATACATAGAAAACACCCAGACCCGAGTCAATTTGGAAACACAATAATTTCCAAATTGACCCGGCCGGGGATCGAACCCGGGACCTCAGAGATGGTGACACCATGAAAACCGGTGTACAAACCACGGTGCATTAGTGTCGGAGATATGCGTGAATATATTATATTATACTTCTTTAAATACTTTTTAAGTCTGTTAAATCATCGTAACGTCGCTAGTTGACGGATAGATGTTCAATAGTGTTCATGTCGAATGCGAGAAATCGTGGAGTCCCAGTTAATGGAATAGTCTACCAGCACACGTTTTCCCTCTTTCGTATGACATAGTGTCCTTCAAACGAGGCGTGAAGAGGCACCTTGTGGGCAGGGTTTTCACGCAGCACCAGTTATCTTCGCGGTTCCACTTAACATCATGTGGTAATATCTCCAACATTTACCGTGCAAACCATGGAAAAATAGCCTCGTTAGGCTACTGACGTGGCATGAATGAACCCATACCTAACACTAACAAGCGTGTCAGCTTTCCGGTCGTGCTAGAACTATTCTGTGCTAGAATTACGGTAGGTTATAATGTGCAATGATAATAATCTTATAAAAAAATGCGTACATAATATAATTTTTACCTGAAGTTTTGAGCTTTATTCGTGGTCATGGTTTAAAGAAAATCAAGTAAGATCTCGATGTCGGAATCAGCAGAGACGGTTTGCTCGTTTGGGCGACGTATTTACCTATGTCGAGTCGAGCTCCTGAGTGCTTCGGTAGCACAGATCTTATACGTAATTCAGATGCACGTTAAGCCGTTGGTCCCGGGTTACTGTCGTAAAATGGCAGTTGTTCAAACCCATACATACCTACATGCTTTGACCTGATTTATCGCATGTAATTGTTCTTGTGAAAGACCTAAACCCAGCAGCGTTTATGATATGATATGATATGATAGGGTGTTTATGATCATGATGATAATATTCGAAAACAATGTCTTGCAAATATACAACGTTTTTATATCTTAATCATATCGTTATTTTATCCTACCTACACGTCTACTGCTGGAAATAGGCCTCTCCAAGTGCACGCCACTGAGCACGATCGCATCGTTTTTATAATTTAAATAGAAATAGAAATAGAAATAGAAAAATGTTTATTCACTATCACAAAACAACATTCAAACAAGTAGAGCATTCATAATTTAAGATAGAGATAAGATATGATATTGAAAAGGCACCTTCTCAGCATGAAATGTGTCATAGCACCTTAGTAATGCTACGACGCTGGTCTTCCGGTGAAGCCCAGACTAGAATTAAACATAACTAAAACTGAGAATAGTAATAAAAATAAAACATGAAACAAAGATAATTTAGTCGATCAAAGATAGTTCAAACCTAAACATTTGTTCCATAGACCTTTTGATAAAATGTTTTGTAAAGCTTTTGACATCAACGCCTCGTGGCAGAGTGGAAAAGCGCTATTTACTACTTACTATATCAACACTTGACGTTAAGGCTAAAAACGGCTAAATAACAGCAAAAACTACCTACTATATAATTGCGAGAGTTATTTAAAAATAGCCCGCTACAACGTAGCAATCATTTTGTCTCTAGTTATATAACTAAAAAAAATGTACTAATCTGAACACAAAAAACGCAAACAACATCTCACAGTCGTGATGCGTGCTAAATACCTACATCTTTCATCATTGAAGCAACAATGCTTTAAGCATAACACAGTCTAACTTGGCATACATGATCGTGAATCTAAAAGGTAAGTAACCGCAAAAAAAAGGAAACGAATAAACCCACCGATCAACTGCGCTTGCGCATGATGGCGATACATCAGGCTATGACGTCAATCGCATTAAATTCGCTAACAAGTATAATTATCATCAGAGAAATCATAAAAAAAAGTTTAACATAAGCATAATAAAGATGGTTTAGCATAAGTACATTACCTGTTTATTGTAGCGATGATGCAACATTCGATTTCAATGATGATGCAGTCCAGCTTTGAGACATTTTTAAAAACAAGGACTTTATAAAATAGGTATCTAGGTATTTTTTAGTGTTACGACAAAAAAAATTACACCACACCTCTAAAAGGCACTCGTCGAAGGTGATCTAAGCGGCCCCGCGCGATTCTCTAAATGCCACAACACAACACTAAAAATGCATACTAGTTTAGGCCCAAGACACCGTACTCGTAAAACAAAGGGTACGAAGAACCGGTTTACACGCGCTCTACACCAGGTACAGACATGTACCTGGGCGCTTCTCTCCTCCACCATGGCCCGGTCAACTCGAGCCGAGGTCCGTGCCTCTAGAGGCGCCCTCGGGATGTTCCGCTCCCCGATCCGATCCGAACCTTTCGAAGAATCTAGTAGCGGCACGGGGACACGCCTTAGTGCGTGATGCCGTTCCCTCTAGAAAACCTCCGAAGGTGATTCGTTTCACACGGCTTGAGGAACCCTTTAAAATTCTCGCCGCCCCCAAAAAACCCATACAAATTCTAGTTTTCGTTAACGTGATCGAATGGCGAATGAAACTCGCACTTGGCACCCTGCTGATATTCGCTTGAGTGATGTAAATGGAATACCTGCCTCGTTATTCTGGACATACATGGACAGGACAAATACAGGACATGCAAGTAGTGTAGAATGGTTTATTGTTTTCTAAAGTTTACGCGAACCTACACATTGAAAGCCATTGAAGAAGATCAACCAATTTTTACGACCTGCCAAGTGCAACATACCTCTTCAAGATGCAGCCGTGTACAAACAGGACTGCGACTGTGGGCTCTCTTACATCGGGCACACAAAAAGAAGTGTAGGAACCCGCATTAAAGAACATATAGCCGACGTCAAGCATAAGCGCGAAAATAAGTCTGCAGTATGCGAACATTCCCTAGAGGAGCCCAACCATTACATCAGATTTGATAAACCACAAATACTCGCTCGCTAAACAACGATTCATCCCTAGGATGATACGGGAGGCTATTGAAATTAAAAACATACTAACTTCAATAGAGAAGATGGTTGGAATCTACCACCAGCCTGGGATTCCATCATACAAAATATTAAATCCCAGCCCCAACACCATACTGCCAGACCAAAATATACTGTAAGCTCTTTCTGCGTAAAGCGGAACGCACCTGATTAAATTTAAATGAGGGTATACAAGCTACTAACTAATTATGAGACGACCAACACCTCAATCTTCCTGTGACCACGGACCCTGCAAAGGGTTCGAGACGTCAGGATAAACACTAATTAAAACTAATATGTAAAATAAACGCGAGTAGATCCGTAAAAGTTGTTTCATTTCAATAGTAGAATAGTAGAATAATTTGTTGTGTATTGAGCGACTGTTAACCATGATATAAAAAAACTTAATAAATTCCACAAAGGTCACCTACTGTATATTCGAACTGCGTGTTTGTAAGCAGTTTGTTAATACCCCATTATTTTCACAATACAAAAGGCTAAAGGCTGGAGTCCATTGGCTTTATGATCGACTAAACGCTTCTTTCATTGTTTCTGGTTTCGTGAAAACAGTAGCTTGTGCTTGATAGCCTTTTATGTGTACTCGTAGAATTGAACTGAACGCCACTGTCGATAAACAACGAATATGACCTTCATCCATGCCATCCAAGTCTTTGTAGTTATTTTTTTTCGGGTGAACACTTGGACTTTATCTCAGTGGTGATAGGCTGAAATGGTCTGTGGCTGAAGGTGAAAGCGCACTTCTCCCGTAATCCTCAACGGACGAACGGATTTGTCGTGGAACACAACAATACTATGCTACTAATATTTATATAATGGCGACATGATTGATAGCTAGCCAGTCAGACATAAAACAAGCCCTACAAACTTATCCGGGTAAAAACTCGCGGGGAATCGAACTCGGGACCTTTGAGGCGGAGATCGGTGGTGGTCTTACCGCTAGATTACAAAGGCTTTTTGAAAAAAAAAAAAGACGAAGTGTTAAAAAAAATCCACAAGCGGGACAATTATATATTAATAGTTACAAAGACTTTTGTTTTGTGTATATTTCAAAAACGCTTTTTATGAAGTCAATTGTTAGCAACTTAGCATTAGTAGGTGCTCTCATAGATGGTAACGTGGTATCCTTGGAGCGCCGTCAGAACTCCGACCCTCGGTAATGACGGCTCGACGCATAACGTACCATTTCACAGTGCGCGCGCGCATATCGTAATCACGAAATTACGGACAATTTGCCAGCGATGCCAGCCAAGCGTGAACACACACGTTGGCCAGTTGCCTCGTGTCTAAGTTCAAATCAAAACAAAATATTTTATTCATAATTTTTTTTATACCTAGCTTGGCAAATGACTCCACTCCACCTGATGTTAAGTGGAAACAGAGTCCAGACGCAAGGACAACTGGTGCAGCGTGAAAACAACGCAGCATCAGTCACCCTCACCCTTGTAGGCCCCTTCACCCTGCCGGTCTCTGTGGTCTAGTGATTAAGACCACCAGTCTTATACGCAAGGTACGATTTCCACCCGTACGAAATATTAGAAAAATGCATGAATGAACAAAATTTTGCGAGTTGGTAAATGCATCACGGTAAGTACATTGAACGATTACTGTCGATACATGGAAAATATTATATTGGGAGTTAAACTGACTGATCGCGTCGGAAACAAGATATTGCGCTTCAAACTGCAGACGTAGCTCAAAAAGCCGGTCAATTAAAGTAGGACTGGGCCGGACATGTTGCCCGTATGTCGGACGAATTCTGGACAAAGATTGCCACGTCATGGGTCCCAAGAAACGGACGACGGCAACGTGGAAGGCCTAGACGGAGATGGCGGGATGAGTTGGAGTCCCACTTGAGGAGTTGGGACGAAGGAGGGACGGGAGGCCTGCGCCCTGCAGTGGGAAAGTAGGAGCTGATAATAAAATAGAAAAAATAAATATTACCAATTAAAGTAGGCTATACTATAATCTAGAAATAATATACACAGCGTGAATTTTATTATTTTCTACGCAAAAGTACAATAAAATAAAATACATGAACATTACAAGAAATAAAAAATACAAAAAACTTTATGAAATGTATTATTATATGGAGTAAACGCGGAAGAAGACACGGCCAAGTACAGTCAGCATCAGGAATCGCTGACCATTTCCAGTTAGATCACCAAATTGAAATTGAATATCACCCTGGCGATTATAACTTCACTTACGCGTAGATCAGCTACGCCAAAGTACCTGCAGTGATGTGGTATATTGTAGACTGTACCTAGGTACGTGTATTTTAAAAGCGAAGGTTTTTATTGAATGTTAGCCATTACGCATATGACCGCAGATAAGTACGTCATCCATTATGAAGATCGTTTGAGGAGATTAAAAAAAGTTTTCCTCAATCTTAATTTGGTATAAAAACTGGCTACATCGTACTAGCTCCAGTGGTCGACGCTGAGCCCAGTGCTTGCTCGACACAGTATACAGAATGTTTGGTAATCTATACTAATATTATAAAGAGGTAAGCTTTAAATTTTTGTACGTAACGAATAAACTCAAAAACTACTAGACCGATTTAAAAAATTCTTTCACCATTCGAAGGTTATATTAAAAAAAGTCCACCCATGCGAAGCAGGGACGGGCCGCTAGTAGGTGTGTATAAATGCAAAATAATTTTCATATAGATGTACTTTTCCATACATAAACTCTAATTTACTTTATTATTTTATTTTTGATTAACCCTTAAATGTTTTTACTTCTGTTTCTTTTGGAGCATGAGCACGCACAATGTTTCAGCTGGATCTAGGGTTGTACCTTTGCAATTTTACTGAGTAACAAAACACTTCAATATCTCGGCCGCCTCTGTGGTCTAGTGGCTAAGACCACCGGTTTAGACCCAGAGGTCCCGGGTTCGATTCCCAGCGGGGGGTACATGTTTGTGTACTCGGTTTGGTTGGTGGTAGGGCTTGTTTGTCCGCCTGGCTAGCTACCACCATCTTATCTAAATATGTCGCCATAACATCAATGTATGTAGCATTGTTGTGTTCCGGCAGCTAGAGATAAGATAGCCAGTACCTCACTAGTTGAGGATCCCGGGTGAAGTGCGCTTCCATCATTGGCCTTATCATCACTTAACATCAGGTGAGATCAAGGCACTGTGCTTACCCGTAAATATAAAAAAAAAAAAAAAATATGGTGTTTTTTAAATGTGTTTATAATTTTCCAGGGTTCTTTTTACTGTACCCTATCTGCCATATTCAGGATTATACAGGTAATAGCGAGTAAACAGGGTAGTAGTAGTAAATAGGGTGTTTAGCTGTATGTTCTGCCGTTATGGCATGTAAATATACAATTAAATTAACATTAATAAATGATTTTGAATTTCGAATAAGTAATAGGTAGATATATAAATCATTGCGTAATTGGTGTTATACCAGCAGAATAATGTAAGTTAACTTGTAGAATTGGCCATTTCGTATTCTCGCCGTGCGTGCCCGTGGCCGACGTGAAGAGCTTTACTCGTGCATACCACACATAAAGCGTAACACTGCCACAGAAAAAACGATAATCCACACAACGGAATTGCGACGATGTGGAGAACGTAGCGTCTCTTTGTACGCGCTGCTTACTGTACTTTTTTCACTAGTACAGTCAAGAGCATTAATGTTACTACTTATACGGACATGTTTTTTTTTATACGTATCTCGACAAATGACTCCACTCCACCTGATGTTAAGTGGAAATGGAGTCCAGACGCAAGGACAACTGGTGCAGCGTGAGAACAACGCAGCGTCTGTCACCCTCACCCAAAGGTGTGAAAACCAAAGGTGTGCAAACTCCACGCAAGATCTCACCTGTATCTTGTACAAAAGGCACAACTGATCCGGCGTGAAGAATCGCCGCACCCTGTTCAGGACACCGAGTTAACGTGACGCTGTTTTTTTGTTGTCCTCAAACTATGTTTTCGTTTGTTGTACTTGCTTGTTTATAAGTTATCAGCTCAATGGGGCTCAATGGTCTGCGATTGCTGAAGTTAAGTGACTTTCGCAAAGGCCGGTCATCGGATGGGTGACCAAAAATGTATCATCTCGATCTCCTCCGTGCTTCAGAAGGCACGCAAAGACGTTGGTCCCGGCTGCATTATCAGTCGTTAACAACTACCAATTCGCACTGGGTCCGCATGGTGATTTATAAAATAGGTAGCCCGTTCTCCCTATCCATCCAGAGAGTGGGTCCCAGCAGTGGGGACATATAATGAACTGATGATTTTGCTGCATTTGTGGCAACAGTTATAGTAAGGTTGAATACTTTTCTGGTGCAGATATTGTTTGTCGATTACCCATAGTAATTTGTGGTACATTTATGTTGGTGACTGTACAGGTAGCAAATTAATGGAAGCATCATATTTATACCACTTCCTAAAACATTTAAGTTTTAATGTCATGTTACGTCAACATAAATAAAAAATGTTCACATTGTTTGTTATGAACATACTCAAATCGTGTGACAGTTACGTTCGTTTTCTTGGGTATTCCTGATTTCCCCGTTCTTGTTTCATCATCGTCGTTTAGTGCTCATACTGAAGTTTGGAGATCAGTATACAACATTTTCTGCGATCCCAAATAGCTGGTTTTAACTGGCGTTAACTAAGTTAAGTTAAGGCGACACTTGAAAAAAATACATAAAGTTATAGAAGTAGGTATGGCAAGACCAACAAATCTGAAATTCTGATGTAGATAACTACATGCCTTTGTCTTTAAAAACCCTTGCTCAAAAACACGATTGTGCAATTTTGGCTCGATCGTAATTCTTTACGAAAACATCTCTAAATAATAATTAATGCTAAAATTACAATGAAATTACTTAATCTATATGTTTTGACATCACTCAAATATATTGATAACATCAATATCCGTAATTTTGTTGCTGCATATTTTAATAACTAAACCAGTAATTTTATTAAAATATTTTTTAGATTCTGTTATACGTAGCGCCTGCGACAATTGAGACCGCAAACACCGCAGAATCTAAAAAAAACATTTTTAGAGGTGTTTTCGTAAAGAATTACGATCGAGCCGAAATTGCACAATCGTGTTTTTGAGCAAGGGTTTTTAAAGACAAAGGAATGATGTTATCTATGTCAAAATTTCAGATTCGTCGGTCTTGCCATACTCCTACAACTTTCGATGAAACTTGATGTATTTTTTTCAAGTGTCTAAGTTCTCGTATCGCTCCGAAAAATTATTCACTTATAAATAGCGTTTAGCGGAAGGAGTCAGGAATAACCCGTTTTCTTTAACTCCAAATATACCCATTATTATTATTTTTAGCCACTTGAGTTGCTTCGATCAATTAAACGCTGTTTGCACCGCAGATCAACGTCCTATGGAACTTTGAGTTGCCTTGAAGTAAATCTGTTGTACTTTTGAAAGGAAATGTACCATTTCGTTGCCCGAGGCCAAGAAGTCGCGAGCACTACAATTAGAGCTACGCCATGGCGGACTAGCATGAAGGCACAAAATAAATTTTGTGGTACAGGCACAATGCAACTCTTAATACAATGGATTGAGTCAAAACTAGTCAAAAGTGACATGTTAATGCTCGTGACCGTCACTGACTGACTGACACACGCCGGCATTAGACTTTAAGCTTTACACGTAAGGGATATGGTTGAAAATTTATTAAAGAAATTTGACAGTTTTGGATAGGTTGACGTGCAGGTGTTTGTATATAATGCCCTAGTGCTAGGTTTATTCGCCATCCGATCACAATAAAGAAAACGAGAATGTACATTAAAATACATATCTTACTTATCTTATTTTTAATATTACTTACTATAATTTGACTTTGTTTTTCTTAAACAATTTTTGACTTTTATTAGAGTACTGTAGTGGTACTGTATGACATTGTGGAAATTGGAACTTTGAGGTAAATTTGTTAATTTAGATTTTTAATTTTGTTTTTTTACATGTGGTCTTCTATATTTTTTTTATTTTTATGTGTTTATTTGTGATGGAAAGTGTCCTGCTAAAATAGGGCATTTTCCAATATTTTTGACGCTGTAAGGGAGAAAAGAGCTGGACACTTGCTGAGTTTCTTGCCGGTTCTTCTCAGTCCAAGATCTCCCGCCCAGAGTAGACTTACGAACCGATGGCATAGTGACATTCATAAGAGCTACTTGTAGCCTA
The DNA here is from genome assembly GCA_949315975.1 of Eudonia truncicolella. NCBI lineage: Eukaryota > Metazoa > Arthropoda > Insecta > Lepidoptera > Crambidae > Eudonia > Eudonia truncicolella. The sequence continues at coordinate 638,180 of OX438843.1, read as the reverse complement.
AACTGAATAAATGATTTTTGAATTTGAATATGAATTTGAATATATTTACAAACAAGGAGAGTTAAAGGATCCCACAGAAAATGTATGGGAAAAAGCTTTTGACTAATACTAGTAAATAAATAAGTACGTAGCCTATATACTGCCCCACAGCTGGGCGAAGGCTTCCATCCAACTCTGAAACCTGACTGACCTCCATCATTGAAACCAAGTCATCACTACAATTGAATTGATGGTCACGACGACGCTTGCCTAATGCGGGTTGATGATCACAAACCCGGGCTATGCATCGAAAAATCCGAAACACTTTGGAATTGAACCCGGGACCTCCGGGTATCGGGCCGAGAGCTTTTCCACTCGGCCAGCGAGGCGTTATCACTATTGACAAAATATTTTAATGGGTGATTTTTTTATAGTGGTGTTTTTATAGTGATAACTAAAAATAAACTGGAATGTCAAAAGTTGTCTCAAGCTACTTTCCATACCGGTTGATACATATGAAAATACTAGCTTTTTGTTCGCGGCTTTGCTCACGTGGGCTACATGACTTGTGTTTGTTCGTAACAAAAGCCAAACTTATTAAAGGTAAATATCATAAGGGTAGAATTAATAAGGGTTAGACAACTGACCATGTCACGTCATATCAACATTAAGTTTTTAATTTTGTATCATTAAAAAGCCCATCCATGCGAGCTAGAATTAGTAAAAACTGTAACACAAAACCGCGTAATAAAGATCACTCTGTATAACTAATTTTGGTCCGTCCTGAAACCTCCTGTACAAATTGTCATCACCTACTTAAGGGATCGTTTTCCAAAAATCCTGAAACTCTTCGTAATTTCTATTCTAACCAGGCCAAATACCTAAATTTGAGGAATGACAGATTTTCACACAAACTTTCCACCCCTATTTCACCTCTCTAGGGGAGGTTTATCGAACAATGCTAAAACACGTCATTCTTTATTTTTGTTGAAAAATCTAAAGATCGATTAAAATATTAATTCTGATAGTTATTACTTTAAAAATAACGATTTCTCCAAAAAACCCTTTTTGCCTTATAAACAAAATTCCTGAGACATGTCATTCTTTAATTCTTTTCAAGAACCCAAATACCATTTTTCATGTATTTATCTTCAAATCTTTCATAGAACCTTTCACCCCCTATTTGACCCCCTTAGGGTGTGATTTCCGTAAAACCCTTTCTTAGTGGCTGGTTACGTCACTCAATTAACCTACAGTCCAAATTTTATCTAATTAGCTCCAGCGGTTTTGGCTCGGCGATGATGAGTCAGTCAGGACAAGTCATTATAATGTATAAAGATTGTTTTTGGATTTAACATTACAGCTATTTCTTCGATGTATCTATCTATAGAGCACAATACTTAAGTAATCATAATATGTGTATATCACAATCACTTTCCTCTCGTCATATGACGACTTTTTTTTATTGTATACAATAAAAAAAAAGCAACGATGGACTTGTACTAATATCAATAACCAAGACAATGCACACACGCCTTCGTTTGGCATTGTTTACTTTGACAAACACTATATGTGAACAGCAAGTACTACACATGTTTAATCTTTTGTTTACGAGCATTATCAAACAGCATCGTCGTCATCGTCATCAGTCTTAACGTCATGTCCTGCCGCTGGGCGCAGCAGGCCTTATTTTATAAACAACTAGCGACCCGGCCCGGCTTCGCTCGTGTTGTTTTGTGTACGTAAACCACCCTTGAAAGACGCTCTATCTATTAGAAAAAACCGCATTAAAATCCGTCGATTGACTCTTGAGATTAGCCCGCCCTAACAGACAGACAGAACAGACGCGTACCAGGGACTTATTTCTTTTATTCTATGTATTAGTTAAGCTCATAGTAATTTTGATCTGTACTAGCTATTATCTTTTCTGCGGTTTGGTTCATAAACTGTAGTAAAATATTCTACCTACTAATGTGTTATATTCAAATTCAAATTCAAAAATCATTTATTCAGTTTAGGCTACAAGTAGCTCTTGTGAATGTCACTATGCCACATATTATAATGACTTGTCCTGACTGACTTTTAACACATCTTTAAAAAAAAATGTGTTAAAAGGTGTTACATTAACAACTTAACATTTGATTGAGTATAAACTTTAAAAAATATCAGTAGATTGCATCAAGGCGAGCAAGATAACATGCCACTTGGAACTAGATCTGATCACAGTGTGTAACGCCTGCGAGCTGCGAGATGCTGACGATTGAGACTAAAGGCATGCTAAGGGGTCAATGAATGAGTCTCTGCCATTGTCGATGTTATACAACAGTAACACTAATAACAAACTGAAAGTAGTATGTAAAATTAATTAAAAATTAAAAAAAATAATAATTATAACATAGCTAAAGTATCTTTTCAAAAAATTTATAGTAACATGATTTAAAAAAATTCTGGGGCCTGGTAGCTCAGTGGTTGAGCATTGGACCGGCTATCCAAAGGACGTGGGTTCGATTCCCATTCGAGCTCCCTAAGGCTGGTTGATTTTTTCTAGTATTTTTTTTATCTTGAAACTATAGCATTGTGAATGCAAAAATTAACATAAACAATAATTAATTGTTAAAAAAACTAAATTATTTGAAGGAGCACTGCTTTAAGTATAATAAGTTGCAAGATTATCGAAAAGGGCGCAGAATTTATCTCCCTGATGGAACAACTTTTACGGATCTACTTGCGTTTATTTTATACATTAAGTTTTAATTATCAATGTTTATCCTCACACACAGTCACAGGGAGACTGAGGTGTTAGTTGTCTTATAATTAGTTGGTAGCTTGTATACCCTCATTTTAATTTAATCACGTACGTTCCGTTTTATGCAAAAAGAGCTTACAGTATCTTTTGGTCCGGCAGTATGTGTTGGTATTTATGTATGTGTGTAATTTAAAATAAAATATTAAAATAGCAAAATAACCGGATGATAAAAATTAAATTAACATAAAAACACTGCCACGTACCGACTAGAGAACACAACTATTTTAAAATAGAATTACCTTTTTTTAGAGCTGATTTTTCAATCGTCGGTTATAGTTTATTAATTTAATAATTTGACATAATGACAGATTCTCTTTAGAAAATATGTCACGATGACAATCTTATTCTTTGGCTAAGACTTATCTGAGGATTGAAATTTCTTTCTTTCTTTTAGTTGATGGCTTCGTGCGATTAGCACATTTAGCCAGTGTCAAAGTAATTTTTCTTACAAGTAATACATAAATATACAATATTTCCTTCCAGTCAGTATGATGATGAATGATAGGATTGAAATTTTTTTGATTGATTGCCGTAGTTTTTTTTTTAGTTGACGGCTTTGTGCGATTAGCACATTTAGCCATTGTCAAAGTAATTTTTCTTGCAAGTAATACATAATTAAACAATATTTACTTCCAGTATAATGATGATGAATGATAATAGAAATGAGAAGTGAGAAATTATACAACCCCTCGAGGATGTCAGTAAAGATGTAGCGCTTTACTAATTCCTCTGGCGGACTTTTTGAGAGAATTTGAAAAGTGAAGTTGCACTGTTTTGTTTCATTTGCCAACACTCATGCGCACTTAAGAACACTTAACGGTTAATAATCTATCATTATTTCACATTAATATTCGACATAACACAAATTTTAGAAAATAAAACTAAACCGCAGGACATGACTTTTCACTTTCCCGCCAAGAAGTCCCGGGCCTTGGTTAATAAGTTTATCATCATGCTAGTGACATTACGTTCATAATGTTTTTTAAGAGTAATAAATTTAACCTTCCGGGTAATAATTAAGAAATCTTTAAAATATTACTATACCCTTTTAAGGGCTGAGATTTATACTTATTCGAGAACCAGTGGTATTTGGATGCATCCAGCTGATGTCAAGGATTCTTCCGGTGAAAGGATCTGTTGATGAACGGCCAAGTGTAAGCCATACATCTTGTAACCGAATCAGCAGTACAATCACCTTCAGAGTACATTGTAATGCATTCGGTGAATCGAACCTACATGATATACATAGTAAACATAGCACTTTCTTTTCTAGTTGAATTACATTGCGTACGTGATTTACGGTATTGGTTGACAATGAATTAACTGCGTCCAATCGTTTAACGAAAAGTCGTCGGGTACTTTTAGAAGCCCTTTAAAATTTTTGTGCACTGGCCGTCCTACACGGGTCAGCCAGTGCCCCAGTGTGTAAGATCAGTTTAAATTTAGACCTTTTTTTTTATTTTATACTAAGCTACACTTACAGTTAGTTACCAACACAATAGTATGGATTTCTGTTATCCAAATTTATGTTTAATAAATAAATAAATAATAATATTTAAAAGATTATTATTCTCTTTATTAAATATGTATGCTAAGAATTTTTTTACAATACTTTATATAAAAACATATTTACAATATAAAATATTATACCGGCAGCGGGGATAGACCCAAGCTATCGGTGGTTAGGGCTGCAGAGAGTCAGGAACCTCCTGACAATACGTTCCGTGTCAAGGCCTTACTGCCTTTATTATTATTATTATTTTATTTCATATCATGTTTTGTGTTATTAAGTACGTAACAGATTAAGTAATAGTTACGTTATTTTTTTTTTTATTGTTTTTTTTAAGTCATCAAATTGAACTCGTTACCCTACTACGGTTTCAAGATCGGTGGTTTTACCACTAGACCACAGAGGCGGTAAAAGAATTTCCTATTGTCAACCTTTTTGGTAAATGTTGTGATTTGTCTTCCATATTGTACCGAACGTTGATAAAGTTTAAGGTTCCACACAAAAAGAAAAGTGGGACGAGTTGAACAATAAAAATATTATTTATTTTGATATTCCACAACTCGCCCCAAATGGGCCGTAGGCATGTGGGGCGAGTTGACGAATTACTCCACAATTTAAATTGGTCACAGTGTCACAGATCAAGTAATAATTACGACGACAGAGTTGCTCTTTTTTTATTTTATCTTTTGTAAGTTTTATTGCCTGTTATTGTTGTGCCTTTATAAATAATTAAACAAATAAGTAAGTACCTAATGCTTAACCAAGCAAAATTAGAAGTCACACATTCACTCAAGCTATAGGTAGCAGGGCCTGATACCGTTACCAAATTCCCACTATAAGCTAAATATTATTCTGTGCTACAAGTACCGTTAAGTAACGTTATTTCAATAAAGGTAATTTGGTACCGGTAATGCAGGTAACGTTATCTAGAAAAGTATCGTTACTTTTTTCGTTAAATATTGCGCTTTAGCCAATCCGCGTAGAGCGTTTAGTTTCTTTACCGATAAAAATACCACCCAGGCCAGGCAACGATACAAGCTTATTAGCTTACCGGTATCTTGGTTTGACAGGAGTATCGATGCCAATTTTGTAACGGTATTCAAAGCCCTGATAATAGGTAGGTTGTGTCCGCGCGCTCTTGTAACATTGTTTTGACTCTTCAGCTAACGTTACATAAATAAGCGTGCAAAAATACTTAAAGGTCATCATATAATTACGAATTGATTCGAATGGACAATGGAATGTTTCAAAACAAACAATATTGTTATGAGATGTTTCGTCGAATTGAATTACTGCAATGGCGACGCCGCTTCCAATAAACTTATTAACATTACGATTACAAATTAATAAAACATTTTATATTATTAGTGTTGTCACGCGGCGCAGTACTGGAACTAGTTAAAATATTATTTATTTATTTATTGTCCTTCTAAATCTGCTTGAAAATTTTGTGCATAATTTTCTGTTATTCCTTTTTTCATATATATATTTTACTGGGCACGGGGACGGGCACGGGGACGCGCACTAGTGCGCGATGCCGTTCCCTCTAGAAAACATCTGAAGGTGATTCGTTTCACACGGCTTGAGGGACTCTTTACGTTCCTCGCCGCCTCCAAAAAAGCCCGGTGAAGCTGCATTAGATTGTATAAACATTGTTAATTTTATTTTAATTACTTAAGTCAATCTTCGTTCACTGGGCGATTTAATATCGTCACTTCCATCAGACGAATTGAAGGCTAAGTGCTTACCCGTTAGTACGAAGAGGACATTTAAAGAAGACGATCTAAATATTATCATCATTAAGATAATGTACCTAATAGACAAATAAACAGTCTCAAAATAACTTATGAATGCAAACGTGGCCCTGGCGTTCAAGCCCGGCGCTTCTAAGTAGTTTCGTCATTTGAAGCTGTCATAATTAATAATGATTTCACGGAAAAAACAATAATCGCGCAGATGTTACCGCGATAACGGCATAGTGCACTTAATGACGGTATAAACACCTAGCGATTGATTATATTATAAGGATTTGTATACATTGAAGTATACTTTAATATTAAGTGGTTAATGAGTTAAACCGAACAAATCTACTTTTTTATTATTCTGGCTTTCATCTCACCTGATGTCAAAAGATGATAAGGCCGAAGGTGGAATTCAACTACTGAGGCACTGGCTATCTTATCTCTCACTGTTGGAACACAACAATGTTACAAACATGGATGTTATGCGACATAAATGTAATTAAACAAGGCGGTTATAGCAGCCGAACTTTAAAAAGCCTTACCACCGCCCAAGTCCCAAACCTATTAGGTATGTACAAAAATTTACACCCTGCTAGAAATCGAGTCCGAGCACTCTGGATTTGCGTTTTACTCTTAGCTACTAGACCACAGTGGCGGTTAAATTTACAGTTGACATACTGAATGATACTATCCACGGTGCGCATGGGCACCTTATCAGTTACTGGTGGTTACTGTGCGGTTTGTTTGTCCGTCTGTGTTCCGCAGTCCGATTCCGGGTCTGTCTCCCATGACCAATGCAGAGGACATTTACACACACAACATTTGTCCAATCATGACTGATCGATCACACCAATCTGAATTGTCATTTCATTTCGTTCGAATGTGAAGCTTGTTGCTATCGAATTATGGTACGATGACTAACAATTTTTAGTGTGCTGTGCTACTTATGGAAATAATAATTTTCATCGTAAGGTTATGTTACGTACGAATGCTAAGTAGGTATAATAAACGGTTTTGTTCGCCTGTTTCACTTTTTTTATCATTATATAACGTTTATTCTCATAAACGCTAAAACGCGGCGTTTTAGCGTTTATGAGAATAAACGTTATATAATGATAAAAAAAGTGATAAATATATATAATGATAAATATATCCTAATATATCACTATAATTTAAGTAACAGAATTAAGTTTTTTTATTTACAAACAAAGACAACAAGAAGTAAATTAAACATATAAAAACTATAATATGATCTGGACCTGATTATATTTAAATGAGGGTATACAAGCTACTAACTAATTATGAGACGACCAACGCCTCAGTCTCCCTGTGACCACGGACCCTGCAAAGGCTTCGAAACGTCAGGATAAACATTAATTAAAACTAATGTGTAAAATAAACGCGAGTAGATCCGTAAAAGTTGTTTCATTTCAAATGAACATTTTATTTCACATCTTGTATTAACTTTAACTTTGGCTAATATGCAAAGCGCAATAAGACATTTCTTAAAAAAAACGATGAAACTTATGTTTTTTTATTATTTAATTTATTACAAAAACACAATGTTGAAAAAATTTCTACGAGCAGGATTTGAACCTGCACCCTTCTGACATACCGGGTCAGGTGCTCTTCCAATTGAGCTATCGTGGTTTTATTAACCAGCCCGCCGAAATTATTATATATTGGGTGTTAACGACGGTAGTCGTTGACATTGAATGGGTGCCTTTGGCTTTCAAAGTAAAAAGTAAATAGTGTTGAATAATTTCGGCGGGCTGTTTAGAACCACGATAGCTCAATTGGAAGAGCACCTGACCCGGTATGTCAGAAGGGTGCAGGTTCAAATCCTGCTCGTGGAAATTTTTTCAACATTGTGTTTTTGTAATTTGTTTCGCAACAAAAATTTGCGTTAAAATTATATAAACAAAACAAAAACATTTTATAAATAGCTTGCCTATTTCTTAACTGATCTTTAGTATTTGTAAAAATATTATGATCGGGTGTTAATGACGGTAGTTGTTGACATTAAATGGGTGCCTTTGGCTTTCAAAGTAAAAAGTAAATAGTGCTGAATAATTTCGGCGGGCTGGTTAGAACCACGATAGCTCAATTGGAAGAGCACCTAACCCAGTATGTCAGAAGGGTGCAGGTTCAAATCCTGCTCGTGGAAATGTTTTCAACATTGTGTTTTTGTAATTTGTTTCGCAACAAAAATTTGCGTTAAAATTATATAAACAAAACAAAAACATTATATTTAATTTAATTATTACATTAAATATTAGTATAATTTATGATTTGTTTTCTGCAAGTGCTTTATTAAACAAAGAAAGGGACATAAATATTTGTATAAAAGCGGTCAAGGGCGCGCCGCGCTCACGGTTCTCGCTCGTGAAGCTCGTGATGAGCCGAGATAAATTAACAGCCACTTAATGGCCACTTTTCAACTCCAGCTGTAATTTTAGTAATTTCATAAGGTTGTTACTTTTTATTTTCAAGTGCTAATTGCTGCACTGAAGCTAAATTAAATATTTATAAAATACAGTGAAAAAATTAAACGCCCACCCGACCCGAATTTTTTCACTGTATTTTATATTTTTTTTATAAATATTTAATTTAGCTTCAGTGCAGCAATTAGCACTTGAAAATAAAAATTAAAAAATTACTATAGCATTGTGTTATCAAATTTGTGGATTTCATCTGCAAAGATGAATCTGCATGGCCATCGGTTGCAACGACCGTTGGATAGATGGCACTGTGCTGCTAAAAAAGCACTCTAAAAACATAATAAAGCAGTGACAAAATTCAGCGCTTACGTCAGCCTTCCCGGTAGCATAGCGGTCAGTGCAGTCGCCCGGATTGTGGAAGACCCAGCGATTCCTGGCTGGGTCGGGTGGGCATTTAATTTTTTCACTGTATTTTATAAAAAATTTATAAATATTCATAAATTTGGTTTTTTCCATTGCGCACAGATTTCTTAAGGTGTACGGACGTTTGCAGATCAACCTATTCAAAACTGTCAAATATCCTCAATACATTTTTAACCATATATTATCTTTGTAATAAAGTTCAAATTTAAGGTAAGTGGTAGGTTGATGTACAGCCACAAATCTAGGTAGGGTTAAATTACCGGTTTGCCGGCCTTTACGGCCACTTCGCACATTATTTTAATGGACTATTATTTTAAAATTTGCGGGGCATTCGATCGCTTTTCACGATTCATTATCCGGCAGCATATCTTCGAAGATAATTATTTGTCTGCTCACCGATCCTTTATAGCCTACTGCACTATGGAAAATTTGTGATGTGAGCCATGAGTACCTATAGAGAATATAATATGGCGAGTTTCTTGCGCCCATTCTTCTCCACAGCTCAAAAATGAATGGTTAATAGTTGCTAAAAAATGTATGGACGTTTCAAAAGCCATTTTCTTAAGTTTAATTGAATAAAAAAAAAGACAGACTTTTACTTTGACTTTGGTCCGAAGAACTTGTATCGCTCATCCCTCCTTCTCCCTTCCTCGACAGAACTAAGCGTGAAATGCGGTGTCACCGATTCACTGTGACAACAATTCCATCGCGAACGAAGACAATTTAGCGATTTATTTCTTTGTTGCACCACCAAAACATGGAAATCCGTCCCACCACACCACATGCATTTCCTCCTTCCTACAACGTGTGGTCCTATAAGCGAGGTGTGGAGAAGCAACTGTTGGGTCGGCAAGGTGAGGATGGCTGGTGCCAGGATTTCATCTTGCTCTACTAGCTATCCTCGCATCTGGACACTGCTTCTGCCTAACATCAGGCATTTGCCTAACCTTCTACAACGTGTAACAGAAAGTTGTGGTAAAAATGAAAATATCCAAAGTGTATCCGATCTAGATCTGCCATGTGTTGTTGCTAAGACATATATTATTAACTTTATTCTGTCACATAAGCAAGCAGCAGTGATTATAAAACCCCGATCCGATCCGAACCCTCCGGAGAATCTAGTAGGGCACGGGGACGCACACTAGTGCGCGATGCCGTTCCTCTAGAAAACCTCCGAAGGTGATTCGTTTCACACGGCTTGAGGGACCCTTTACGTTCCTTACCGCCCCCAAACAAGCCCGGTGAAGCTGAAAATGCCGTCCGAGGCAATCATCAATATCTCTTGAAAAAAAAAGTGATTATAAAGGTAAGTATACACAGAGGTTACTAAACTACTAGGGCTGTGACTTGTTTATATTGATGTGGCGTCACAATAGAAATATTTAATTTAAAATTGCATATCAAATTAAAGTTAATAGTGATGTCTTAGTAACCCTGCATACAAGATCTAGATCGGATACACTTTGGATCTTTTGATTTTTACCACACCTTTCTGTTACACGTTGTACAGTCACGAGCACCGATATATAAACACTTTGTCTCTTATTCCCTCGTATTAAGAGTTACAATTGCTTACATGCTTTTGCTCGTGACTGTACAAAGAAAAATACTGGCTACTCATAGTAGTAATAAGTTGTAGTGTTGCACTAATGACAGTAATTCCTTCAGGCGTGTTTTAAACTGTAGGACCCAACCACTATAGAAGTTAAACTCCCTAATTAGGTATCCAGCTACGTATTTACGTTGTAACTCAGTCATTTCGGAAGTCGACCCTGCTGTTTACCGTCAGAAGGCCAATTATCAACAAAGAAAAAAATTGTCATTTGACAATTTACATGAATGACTGCGAGTTTGGTAATGGGTCGGAAATGCTGTGATGTTTCGAACGAACCATCATTATGGCAAACGGACATAGAGGTTAAATCAAATATAAGTCAGAGAAATACATGCAAATTTTATTATTTCCCTCTTTGACCTTGTACTTAAAGGTAAGATTAGATTTTTTTGCTTTTACATTGTTGTTTTTATGACATATTTAGATAAGATGGTTGTAATTAGCCTTACCTGTCTATAAGGGACCTGTTTGTCTTACCAGTAGACCCCAGAGGCAATTGCAGTTCTAACTTGGAGAAAGTAAATTCCCTTCTCCAGCACTAATGGCAGTGACGCTGAAATCGAACTGGACAATGGATTGGCTCGCAAAGTACATAGTGGGCATGGAACATCTTATAGAAGCAATATATCCCAATTACCAATACATAGGTACATTGTCGGAGGCCGAGTATCATCCAGATGTCTTGGGTTCAGTTCCCAAGTCGGCAATGTGTGTTTCTGATTTTCGGGAGCATAGTTTTTTTTCATAACTTACAGGTAAGCACTTGGCCTTCGTCTCACCTGATGTTAACTGATGATAAGGCCGAAGGTGGAAGCGCACTTCACCCGGAACCTCAACTACTGAGGCACTGGCTTCTTATCTCTAGCTGCCGGAACACAACAATGCTACAAACATTTATATTATGGCGACACATTTAGATAAGACGGTGGTAGCTAGCCACTCGGCTACATATATGTCTGTGTACTACAAATATGTCAATAATATGTCACGACTTTTTTTTTCTAATAAAGCAGATTTGACAAGTTTTTCACGACAAATTGACACCTATCACCTGTAGCTCTAAAAGTTTTATTAAACAGAAAAATGTCGGATTGTCGCCACAATCCGATATATTATCGGTGAATTTTCCACCATGACAATTTTGTCACCTGTACGCTTCATTAAACAGAAAAATTGTCGGATTATTGACTTTTGACTTAATTTCGCACTTGTCAGATTGTCAGCTTTAAACAGGGCCCTGGGTGCCTAGTGTGAGATTTGTTTACTATCCGTCCGTACCTATTCATTCGATTGCGCTTACGAAAACGAAAATTAGTATGGCATTGAAGCAGCGCGGCGACATACGACCTCTGTGGTCTTAACCGCCTCTGCTGTCTAGTGGATAAGACCACCGGTTTAGACCCAGAGGTCCCGGGTTCGATTCCCAGCGGGGGGTACATGTTTGTGTACTCGGTTTGGTTGGTGGTAGGGCTTGTTTGTCCGCCTGGCTAGCTGCCACCGTCTTATCTAAATATGTCGCCATAACATCAATGTTTGTAGCATTGTTGTGTTCCGGCAGCTAGAGATAAGATAGCCAGTGCCTCACTAGTTGAGGTTCCCGGGTGAAGTGCGCTTCCATCATTGGCCTTATCATCGTACAAATTCTCGTTTTCGTTAACATGATCGAATGGCGAAAGAAACTCGCACTAGGCACCCTGTGCTGGGACTGGTGAAATAATAAAATGTATGCGATTAACATAAGCCGCGCTAAATCACGTGGTCAATCTTATGTCAATCCCAACTTTGTTCTTTTCGAACTTCGCTATCGTTTTCTTAATGTTACTTTGGCTACCGCCACAGGTCCGTGTCCGTGCAATGCAAGGGGTGTATGTGTGAGATGCTCGAGCGTGGTATGTATTAAGTTAAGCCCACCTTCTGGTTCTTCTTAATTTCGTGCCCTAGGCATAAGAATGAGAATAAACAATAACACATTGTTTATTCTTATGCCCTAGGGTAGAGCTTTTGTTTTTTGGAGAGAGTTTGGTGATTGCCATTTTCAGCTTCACCGGGCTTGTTTGGGGGCGGCGAGAAACTTAAAGGGTTCCTCAAGCCGTGTGAAACGAATCACCTTCGGAGGTTTTTTTGAGGGAACGGCATCGCGCACTAGTGCGTGTCCCCGCGCCCTACTAGATAGATATATACTACTCAAAACAAAATAAGGGCCACGAGGTATTTTGTCTGTACCATGAAAATAATAAAACCAATATTAATTTTTTTGTCTCCATAACGAAAACTAATGTTGTTTTTACCGTGTAGACCAATAAATTTATTCCAATAATAATGATTAAAAAGTTTATTTGCTTTTGAAAGAAAAAACACATTTAAGGTTAAAAATAAAAACAATGTAAAGTTACTGAAAACAAAAGAAAATACTCCATGCTCATCTTTTAGTAACGGGTATGCCCCCCTCGTTTCGTTACGCACTCCTGAAGCCTGGAGTGCATGCTCTCAATCAAATGCCTGACATTTTCCATTGGAATCTCTTCCCAGGCCCTTTTAACAGCGTTGATGAGTTGCTGTTGGTTGTGGATTTCCTGATCACCGTCTCTAACTCTTCGTTTCAACTGATCCCACATGTGCTCTATTGGATTTAAGTCTGGACTGTTCGCCGGCCACGGCAAGACTTGAATTTGAGACGCTTCCAGTACAAACCGAGTCGCTTGAGCCGTGTGTGCACGAGCATTGTCTTGCATCAAGATGAATCCAGGACCCGCTCGCTGGGCAAATGGGATCACATGTGGTCTGACGACTTCCTCAATATACCGCTGAGCAGTAACAGTACCCTCATTTAAAATAGCGAGCTCAGTTTTGCCGTGTAAGCTTATCCCGCCCCAAATCATTACATTTGGACCACCAAAACGATCGACTTCATGGATGCAGGCTTCTGAAAATCTCTCGCCGCGTCTTCTCCATACTCTAATACGCCGATCGTCGTTAAAAAATTTAACTTTGCATTCGTCTGTGAAGAGCACCATGCCCCATTGGTTTATGTCCCAGTCCAAATGTTGACGGGAAAATCTTAAACGATTTGCACGATGATTTCTGGTTAATGGAATACGGACAACTCGCCTTCTTGATGCCTGCTGGTCTTCATGCAATCGATTACGAATAGTTTGGTCACTGACACGAGTACCCGTTGTGAGCCGTAAACGATTTTGCAGCTTGCGGGCCGTCGTTGTGCGATCTCGGCGCGCACTTAATCGAATGTAACGATCCTCTTGAGCTGTTGTAATGCGAACTCTGCCCGAACCAGGTCTTCTTCTAACACTGCCGGTCTCTTAGAAACGATTCCATAGATTTTTAATAGCTCTTCGAGAAAATCCCAATTGCAAACCCACAGATCGCTGCGAATGACCTTCTTCAATCATTGTAACGGCTCTGGTTGCTGTCAGCGAGTCCATATGACGCCTGCGTGCTTGTGGCATATTGCAAAAGATGTTTCTGACTCGAGATATCAATGAACTCTGATAATTTCTAATAAACCAAGAAGCTAAGGAAAGCAAAACGTCAAAGAAAATGGAATCAAAATTTTCAAAAATAATTTTAAATCAAATTTTATTTAAAATTGTTGCCAGCATTAGATGAATACTACAATATTAAAAAGTTTAGGTATCAAAGAGTTTGTAAACTCAATATTTTACTACTTTCAATATGTAAATGTTTAATAATTTACACCAAAATGAAAAAATACCTCGTGGCCCTTATTTTGTTTTGAGTAGTATATAATACTTTTATTGCAACACTAAAAAACATAAACATGAACAAAAGAAATAACATAGTTACAATTTGGCGGTCTTATCGCTTTCAAGCGATTTCTTCCAGACAACCAGTCGGATGAAGAGAGCTAATAAACTTGAAGATCAGAGATGAAATTATGAAAACATACTAGAATAATGTGTATTTTATAAATGAATAATAATAATGAAAATGATAACAATGATAAATATGTAAATATCATATATATAAATAAACCTACTTAAACATAATAGTAGTCTCAGGTAGGAAAGTAGCGGATAGGCAGTTTTGCAGCAGGACAGAGTTAATCGGAAAGGTAGAATTTTTTCACGAGCTCTTTAAATGAGTGATTGGATTTGGCACGCCTGATCGTAACTGGAAGATCGCAACTAGATCATCCGAGGGTAGGGATCGGGGGTACGGTACAGCAGCGCGTGGAGACATGTACGGCAGTGGCTCTGGTCTAGGCGCCCGGTGACAAGGTCCGCTAAAATACTAATGCTAGATATTCAATATAATTTCAGGTACACACGCCTACTCATCAACCTACCACAAACTGTCAAATTTCCTCAATAGACTTTGAACTTTATGCCTCAACGATATGGTTGAAAATGTATTGAAGAAATTTGACAGTTTTGGATAGGTTGATGTGCTGGCGTCTGTACATACCTATTATGTTACCTACGAATAAGCTTATTTTGAAGCCTTGGTTTTCTCGGGAACCTGAACAGACTCTGAATGAAAATAATACTCCCTGGGTAATATAGGCTACGTTTTATGCTGGCTAAAAGTTATTACTTACATGGAAGTCTTCTTAGACCGAGATAACTTATTGAGCCACCATCTCATGTGGTTCCATTAATATGGAGGTGGTTTCATTAAATAAATAAAAAAAAATCTCTTGCATTCCACCGGGTGACGATAATTAAATCTTACCTTTGTTGTAGGAATTAAAAAGTTACATAAAATACCTACCTACACTACACTGTCCTCATAATCAGCCTATACTAGTCCACTGCTGGACATGAAATATCATATTTTTTATATATTATAATAAAATAATTTTCTTCAATAAATGTTAAAAAAAAAATGGTTCCAGCCGACCAAATGCATGGACAATAATGGATTTTAGTACCTATATAGATATCTATAACATATTTTTCCTGCATACAACCATTTCAGCGTTAATATTTTTTTCTGTAACATTGAACAATACCAGGTTCTTTCAAGGTATTTTCCTTTAATTATTCTAATCATCATAATGAATGAAAAAAACAAGGAAACAAGATGGACACAGACAATAACCGCCATTACAGACGTGCGATTATTATATTCACAGTCCATTATCGGTGGAAGCTTTTGATCTACATGCTGTGAGTGTGTACACACGCCTAAACATCAGACTACCACTTACTACAAACTGTAAAATTTCCTCAATAGACTTTGAACTTTATTAACTTTATTTTTTTTCTTTTTTCTTTTATCTATGACATATATATCTATCTATTGAAGAAATACAGTTTGGATAGGTTGATGTGCAGGCCTGTACCTATGGCGGTACCTTCATCCATATTAACCTAAAAAACCGGCCAAGTGCGTGTTGGGCCACGCGCAGTGTAGGGTTCCGTAGCCGCCCATCTCAATAATGCGGACTCTGAGAAGAGGGCTATTATGAATAATTATTTAACGATGGCTCATATACTTAAATGTAGATACTACCGGTTTAACACACCTGACGTTATTTAAGTGTTCCCAATGAGGAACTACATCCCCACTTCACGTGTAGGGAGGTAACCTAAAAAAAAATATTTTTCAATTTTACTTCGCCACTTTATCGGCGTGATTAATATCCATGCCAAATTACAACTTTCTAGTACTAAGAGTCTATGAGCTAGACTGGGGACAGACGGACAGACAGACAAACAGACATGGCGAAACTATTAAGGGTTCCTTGTTGACTACGGAAACCGGCTAAAAACCGGCTTGCTTTACTAAAATGCCCAAAATAATAATATCGATTAAAAACTGAAGTTGCAATATAAACAAAACTAACTTTAAAGCGGTCAATCAAATCAGACAGTTTTTTTTAAATTATTATTTTGATGTAAATATCTAGGCATATTGTAAATATTGTAATTCTTAAATACCTACAAAGCGAAATCATATGAGGACATTATAAGTATGGTAACTTGTGTACTACGACGGTCCCTACGTATAACCCCATAAGTGAAAATCGCATTTTTTTAAGGAGAGCGGTTTGAAATTGTCTTTATCAATAACTTTAAAAATATATAATATTGTATTATGCTATTTTACACTTGCTGAACTGTACGTCGGAACCACAGCGGAACATACAAACCATTTAACAAATCAAATGGCACTAACTGCCGTACTCAGAGACGTCAATTAAGTTTTAATGACAATTAACTCTCTTGCTGTCACTTTCTTATGTATAGTGCTAAATAGAGAAGGAATTAGGAAAGACATTTAATTGTCATTAAACTTAATTGACGTCTCTGAGTACGGCAGTTACTGAATTTTAAATGGGGAGTTGCTTAAATCAAATTTTGTATATGGTATTTAATGATTTTGTTTTCGGGAAGCTTATTGGTTTAATTTAAGATAAGGTATTAGACAAATAACATAAATTGTAATGTAGGTATATTTTTAAATTAACTTTTATTAATTTTACATAATTAGTTCCAAATCACATTAAACATTCATAAGTTTTTAATGATATTATTACAATAATCAGTCTTTAAGAAAATCAGTATCAACAAAAAATACTAATATAAGTAATCACTTTTGTCTATAGCAGGAGCAGGTATATTTAAAGTTTTAAACATTTGTTTGCTTCTCTGGCTTATTTTGTCGCGATTTTATTGAAACCAAACGATGCGGCTGCGCTAGTCGACCTTGCGTGCGCAACTGACACTAACCCCCTTACAAATAAACAAAGACTAAGATCCGAATAGTTATTCCGTGTTTTGTCTCTTTCACTCTAATTTGAAATGACGTTTACATGACAGGATTGTAAGGGGGGTAAGGGTATACGAGAGGCCCCTCGCGCGGTGACGATCCGACGTATCATTCAAGTTGTGTGACACTTCAGACATACTACGAAGAAGAATTTAATTTAAATTACAGTGATAGTATTTGACATACTTCGATAATTATTGAACTTTTTCACCTGTTTATTTCATAGACCGATAGAGTTAAATCAGGAGAAGACAGTTAAACAAAAAACTGAAAATCACGGATGTGCCATATCTGGGATTATACTTAGGGACAGTCGCGTCGATCTATACTAATATTATAAAGAGGAAAGCTTTGTATTTTTGTATGTTTGCAACGAATAAACTAAAAACTACTGGACCGATTTAAAAAAATCTTTCACCATTAGAATGCTGCATTAGCGCTGAGTAACATAGGCTATATAAAAAAGAAATGTCCACCCGTGCGAAGCCGGTACGGGCCGCTAGTATAATACATATAATTTTTTTATCTTACGGTGTAAGCACTTGGCCTTCATCTCACCTGATGTTAAGTGATGATAAGGCCGAAGGTGGAAGCGCATTTCTCCCGGAACCTCAACTACTGAGGCACTGGCTATCTTATCTCTAGCTGCGGGAACACAACAATGCTACAAACATTTATATATTTAGATAAGATGGTGGTAGCTAGCCAGGCGGAGAAACAATCCTTACCACTAACCAAACCGAGTACACAAACATGTACCCACCGCTGGGAATCGAACTCGGGATCTAAACCAGTGGTCTCAACCACTAGACCACAGAGGCAGTGAACTATAACAGTGACTGTTAAGTAGTTCATTTGGAAACAAAATTCAAATCAAAATCTATTATAGACAAGAGTCCAACAAGAAACTTGATCGTTGTCGTATTGATTGTCTTGTTTAGACAGATGCAACCTAACCTACACAACACAACACTACGCCACCAAATAAGGAGACTGCAGAAGGGAAGATTCACACGAACGCGCTCGAGCAACGCACGCATAGACAACCTCTCAATCTGCGTAGGATAGCGCGTACATTGGTACGCGTATTCTGTTACGCGTGTCCTGGAACTCCATGTCCATACTTGCAGGTACGCGTACACTCTTGGGGAACGCGGAAGGGAATGCTCACGCCCGGGTACGCTATATTTGGATAGCAAAATGGATAGACACGCGTGTATATAACACAGGCACGCGCTATCCGTACGCAGCTTCACGGGCGCTGAATCTCACAACAGCAGCGCTCGGAGTGTTGCGTTGCGAGCTGTTCCGAGATCTTTGTCCGTGAGAGGGTTTATGTGTGCGTTGCTCGAGCGAGGTACAGACGCCAGCACATCAATCTATCCAAAACTGTCAACTTTATTTATTAAATATTCAACCATATGCCATATAAAAACTTGCCTACTTCTTAACTTATCTTTAGTTTATTTGTAAAAATTTTATGATCGGGTGTTAATGACGGTAGTTGTTGACATTGAATGGGTGCCTTTGGCTTTCAAAGTAAAAAAGTAAATAGTGTTGAATAATTTCGGCGGGCTGGTTAGAACCACGATAGCTCAATTGGAAGAGCACCTGACCCGGTATGTCAGAAGGGTGCAAGTTCAAATCCTGCTCGTGGAAATTGTTTCAACATTTGTGTTTTTGTAATTTGTTTCGCAACAAAATTTGCGTTAAAATTATATAAACAAAACAAAAACATTTCATATGACATATACATAAAGTTCAAAGTCTATTGAGGAAGTTTGACAGTTTGTGGTAGGTTGATGTGCAGGCGTGTGTACGTGGCGGCGCGGCGCCGGCGCCGGCGGTCCGTGTGTAAACGTATAATGCTTGCCTTCTGCAGTAACCTTATATTGTGCTACGTATTTCTCGCAATACGTTCGCCTACAATGACGTAACGAACGGAGCGGCGGGCGATGCGCTTGCGACACGCTGCTTGCCATGGGAACCGTCGCCGACCGCCTTCAACACTAATAATACCACTTATAAAAGTTTTCAATAAAGTACAGGGTGCCAAGTGCGAGTTTCATTCTCCATTCGATAACGATAACGAAAAGAGAGAATTTGTATGGCAAAAATTTTAACTCCTCTCGTATGTCGCCAGGAGGCGCTGCTTCAATGTCATACTAATTTTCGTTTTCGTAAACGTAATCGAATATCGATGCTCCTACATACCGCACTCGACTCCGATCCGATCCGAACCCTTCGGAGTAGGGCACGGGGACACGCACTAGTCCGTGATGCCGTTCCCTCTAGAAAACCTCCGAAGGTGATTCGTTTCACACGGCTTGAGGAACCCTTTCATTTTCTCGCCGCCCCCAAACAAGCCCGGTGAAGCAATCAGCAATCTCTCTCAAGAAAAAAAAAACCACACTCAAGCAACTTACATATAAACCCCTTGCACGGGGACACGGATCTCGGAACAGCTCGGAACAGTCCGAGCGCTGCTGATGCGTGATTCCGTGTCCGTGAGAGGTTGTCTATGTGTGCGTTGCTAGAGCGCGTACCTTCTTTCTGCGGTCTACTTAATTTGTGATCCAAGTATTTTTTTTTTATATCTTACGGGTAAGCAGTCGGCCTTCATCTTACCTTATAAAGTGATGATAAGGCCGAAGGTGGAGGTGCGCTTCACCCGGAATCTTCAACTACTGATAATTTAAATGAGCAGGTACCTAATTTACGTGAGGACTATTTGTGGGAAAGGAACACTTATTTGAGTTTACTCGTAAGAACAATAAAAAATAAAATCAACGACATTTTCTTTAGATAAGTAGTTTTGAAGTATTTTATATTTGCCTTGCCTGTCCGAGGCAAGGGGTCAAGTTGTTGGCAAAAGAATATAGGTAAGTATGTATTGTTTATTTAATGTATTATCAATATTATCATCATTAAAAACAGTTTAACTGTGAGTGATTGTTATGGAGGTATTTTTTTAAACTGGATTTTTCGTATGTTATATAACTGTACGGTTTTGTAATGTTACTGCGCCAAAGATAAATAAAATAAGAAACCATGTGACCGCATATTAAAAACAACATATCGAATATAAATATTGTTGTGAACCACTCCGGCGACGTTCTTTGTTCATTCGCCAAACTGTTATTGGTTATCAAATTGTGTTGTTAACATTGCTGTAAGCAATTTTTTTAATTATGGTTACAATGAGACATTTTCTTGTTGTTTTTTTTTTTGCTTGGAGCAGGTTTACTTTATAAAAACATTTCCGAATTAAACATTTGTTAAACAATTATTACTTACCTAGGTACTGAAACTGTTATTTTATTTATTTAATTTTATTATCACACCTTTTACATAAGTAACTATTTTAACAACAACTCGCCATATAGTGATGTAACTTAAATAGGCAGAGCATTATACTCGTAGGTGTTATACCTATCTAACACGAAACTTAAAATTAGCAATTGTAGCCAAATACCTAAATACGGTTATCAATTTATGAAATTAATTGAAAATATTTATTTCAGATTTTATTATTATTAAACTCTTTATTTATTTTCTTTCTTAAAACTAGATTTTTACAATATTTTAATATAAAAACAATAAAACATCATAAAAAACTAATTAACTAACCCCGCTGCTGGTGGTACTCTAGTACCACCAGCAGCGGGGCAGGGCCCAAGCTACCGGTGGCCAGGGCATTATTATCATTATTATACAGACAGGCAGTTGAGACAACTGGTCCGGTCTGTATCCTGTATTCTCCTCATCTTTTTATAATTTAAATGTTTGTCTAGCCTGTTTTTTAATTGGTAAATGCTTTGTGCTGATACCACTTCTTCAGGCAGTCTGAAGATCTATTAAGTTTTTTTTTAATCAATATTACCATATCATCTTATAAAAAAAACATAAGTACTTAAACAAAACCCTCAAAGCAAGCAAGGACAAGGTTTTGAGATCACATTATCAACAACTAACAACTTTGACTAAACTAAGAACTAGGCATTGTTCACTCACAGTTATACCTACAATACAAAAAAGAATTTCTATTTCTATAACATTATTACAAATAAAACGTTTTTACCAACTTAAATAAATGCTTAGTTTAACAATGCCACATGATATAATAAGTCGACTATTGTAAGTGAATTAAGTAATTTCTGCGGCTCGTTTTCCTAAGAATCAACGTCATTGTGAGCGTGCACATAAAATTAGCTTTGTTTTCATAGCCACAGAAGCACTAAAGGGAGCAGCACGCATAGCGCGGTTGCATTAAAAATGTTAACAGTGTGAATGTTCTGCCTCCCGTCAAAAATTATGAAATTTTGATTTATACCATGTAGGTACTATACACCAATCAGTATATAATTATGCATAATTCAAGGTAGATAGTTAGGTTTATGTTGCGTTTAATAATCAATTATGTTTCGAAATAAGGATGCATTTTGATTGTATCATTCACTCTTTTTTATGATACCTGTATCGTTTATTTTCATTTTTTACAAGTCTTACGGTTAGGTGGTCAAAGATCATATCAGCCTGTTAATCACGCTTTGCTCACCTTGGCAATTTTGTTTTAACTACGAGTTTAAGACCGTTGTGAAATTACATTCAACATTTTTTTTGTAGGTATATCTACTAATTTTCCACGAATACTTTTTGGCTACTTTTTATATCTGCAACGAAAGCAACAAATTGACTCTGCAATAATACCGCCACACTGCCGATGCCGATGCCGGCGCACCGGCGGCTGCCCGCCCGCCCGAGCCGCGATAGGTGTGTCGAGGCCTTTTACTACAACGCTGTGAGAACATACCGCAATCGTTACAATGCACTCAACAACAGCAGCTCATTGATCAACGGCTTTCCCATAAATAAGCTATATTCAACGTAGAAACTATTAGCTATTTCCATTTAATAATTTTTATTAGTGTGTGAACATTTTTGATGGCTGTATAACGTAAGTCATGAATCCCTTCATTTTCCTCTTTGTTTGTACTAAAAAAACCCGGCAATTAACTCAGACATGACTTTTCTGTCTATCTTTTAGGGAATAAAAAGCGCACCGGAGTCCGGATGTTGCTCGTAGGGGTGCGATTTCGCAATGCAGGATGGGATGGGTGACCGAATTCATATTCTTTTTTTTAATGAAAGATATAAAGTTAACAAACAACTCGGAGAAGAGAAGCGAGTAAACAACTCAACAGGTATACCCAAGTCGTTACGAAAAAAATTAAGGGCCTATTTAGAAACGCTGACCCTTCGCGCACCGCCGGAATACAAAGAAGAGCCTATCTGGGTGTTTAGCACGCTATAGGTTGTGCAATGTAAGCTTTGCAGCCAACGGTGGCAACGATCGCATTTCACTTAACCAACAATATAGTGGAAGCAATACTGTGCGGATTGCGGAGCGTTAGTTTGTCACTCCGTTTTGAAAAAAAATGAAGTATCGATAACGGGCTAAGCGTTTAGCGACTCGGCCATTGATGCGTAGGTGTCGCGTCCGTCGTGGTACTATAATAGACTATAGCAGAATTTTTGTATTTAAAAGACTCTATAATGGTGGATTATTAACCGTTAAGTGTTCGTGAGTGTGCATGAGTGTTGGCAAATGAAACAAAACAGTGCAATGTTACTTTTCAAATTCTCACAAGAAGTCTGCGTGAGGACTTAGTAAAGCCCCACATCTTTACTGAGATACTCGAGGGGTTGGGGGTATATCATTTCTCACTTCTCATTTCTATTATCATTCATCATTATCATATTGTATATTTATGTATTACTTGTAGGAAAAATTACTTTGACACTGGCTAAATGTGCTAATCGCACGAAGCCATCAACTAAAAAAAAAAAAAAGAGCTTGTTTGATTTGACAGGTGTCAAACTGATGTATCTATTAGGGCTGAGACAGTATCGATAGTTGTACTTCGTAGTTAATCTTATATATAATATAAATATAAATAAAAATAAAAATGAATCACTGAAATGTATGTCGCGCATAACTTCCGATCGACTGCACAAAATTGGATAATTCTTTTTTTTTGTGTTTGTTATTGTCAGGACAAGGTTTGTAACTAGGAGAAAATTAAATGAAAAAAAAAAAATGTTTTTACTTAAAAACGACAATTTAATTTTCCAATACAAAATGTTCCTAGCTGTGAAACCTTTAATGTCTTTGTTTATTTTGTTGTCATAGAAACTGTCAAAGCGGTACGAAGTCCGCCGGGTCAACTAGTTTATTCATAAATTAATAAACAGTAAAAAACCAGATTACAACCCAAAACAACACAATATTCACTGGATAAAAGTAGTAATTTACAGACTTATACATAATCAAAATCAAATAAAAATTATTATGTGATATTACTTGTTTCAGACTCGTTGGACAAACAAAGTTATGTCGTCACTTTTGCCGAGGCTTGTCAAATCAATCCAGCTATATTTTTAGGAAAAAGCCAGCGTCATTAAGATAATGTTGCGAATTATGCTATTTGTTTAATGATGAATGATACCTACCAGTCATTTTATAAAGTTTGAAATATTAATATAGTAAGTAATTAAGAAAATTAAACATTTAGCTAGCTATGTGTGCTCTGCTTGACGGGCGAGAGGAAATGAAATGAAATGAAATGAAATGTTTATTTGTACATCACAGGTTTTACAAGGTCTTAC
This sequence comes from Eudonia truncicolella, assembly GCA_949315975.1. Taxonomy (NCBI): domain Eukaryota; kingdom Metazoa; phylum Arthropoda; class Insecta; order Lepidoptera; family Crambidae; genus Eudonia; species Eudonia truncicolella. The sequence goes on along the minus strand of OX438843.1, from coordinate 614,242 downwards.
AAGATATTATAATGATAAGTACATCTGTGATCGATCAGCCCATTAGGCATACAAATTAAAGTTAAAATTAATGCAGTTGAATTTATATAATACAAATTTTATTTATAAAAAAAGCTTCTATTGTCAACTAGTAAAAAAAAATATAATTGACAATTTAAAAAGTCGCCGATCGCCGCCGACGCCGATCGCTAGCTATATGTCTAAACTCGCAGTTTTGCGTCCGTGCGGAACCCTCTTAACATTTTCGTGTAATCTGAGCAAGAGTTTATTAAAATATTTTGAGAGATTTAATCATTTTAAAATAAGTTCTCTATCTGATCGAAGACGAATGCACGACCTCATGTTTCTCGATAAGCTAGCGAATGGCATCCTTGATGTCCGGGAATTACTGAAATCGTTGTCATTCAATGCACTCTTAAAGCTCCCGCGGGCATCAAGAAGTAACGTCCTTGTGGATCAGCATTGCAGGTCCAACCTTGGCCAGAAAGCACCTCTGGATCGTATCATAAGGGAGTTTAATGGTACAGCTAAAACTAAGAGTTTGGACTTGTTCATGGGTGACATTCGCAGCATTAAGAAGTCTTTTTTTACGGTACTTGAGCTTTTCCCGCAGAACACAAATTAATTGTCTTGTAAAATCAAATAGGGTATTTCTTCGATTTGGGTTTAGATTTAGGAACATGTTTGATGACAGCAGCTCGTATATGTTTGTAAAAATAGACAACATAATCAACGACGAGGCAGTTTATAAACTCGTCCTCCCGGCATACCCCCTCGATACCCCCCTTAATAATCAGCTCATTCATAGTCTGCCCTGTGAAAACAAAAACGGTAGTTGGGTCATTCTTCTTTTTTACCTACTATTGTCTGTCCTCATTTTACCATACGACATTAGTTAGAGTGTTGATTATTAATGTTGTAGTGTTTGAATATACGTCCATACATTTATTCATCTATTATTACTAAATAGTCTTTCACTTTCTCTATCCAGTGCTTTTTATAAGTTAGTTTTTCATAGAATCGCGCGACGGAGTGGTAATCCAAAATGTGGTCTCCGCTGAAAAAGGCCAGAGTGGCCTTTTTCAGCGGAGACCACATTTTTTCACAGTATTTTCTGAAAAACCACCATAAAGAAAAAAAAAACTATATCGCCACGGAATGAATCATTAATTAAAAAATACATGCAACGTCTATTAAAATCAAACGTTAAACCCATAATTATCAATAGTTGTAAAACGCTAAAAACACGATATGTTGTAGGTTAAAAAGAAGAACGACCCAGTTATCGATGTAGAATAGTGTATCCTGTGTAAAAATATGCAATGCAAACCGTTAAGGAGGGTGTAAGGGGTCGATGATGGTAAGCGGATCGTTAACAATGTTAAGATCAGGGACATGCACACTGCTCAAGACAAGGTCTAAAATCTTTCCTTTGTTATCGAGGGTATTGTTATATTGCTTCAAATCATGAAACATCGCCAAATCCAAGAGCATTGTTGAGAGATGACGGTTATTCGTGTCTGCCAATGAATTCGAATTGCTAGCTATTGCTATTGCTAGCTATTGCTATTGCTAGCCATTGTATTGAGCTCAGGTTGAAATCATCTTTAAATGTAAGCTTTTCGATGTTATTCTTCTCTACAACTCGATCAGCATTTGAAAGAAATCCACTGAGGATGTGTTTCTGAATGGGAGAAGGCAAGTATACTGCACATAAGTACAAGTGATCTGTTTCACCAATGTCACTTAGACAGTCCACCTTGACCCATAAGTCTTCACTATTTGACTGAAAACACTGTAAGCGGCTCCAAGAGATTCGACTCGAAACCGCGACAACCACTCTCCCTCTCCCCCATCCTTTTTACTGTGGAAACCGCTAGTATCCCTATCACGTTTGTAAACAACTTAACGATCGTCGAAGAGTTCAGAATCGAAGGCGCTGCATTCAACCATGTCTCACTTAAAATAATCGCATCGTAAGTATTATTACACACAACATTATTTAAAAAATCTGTAGTTTTGGTGCGCAGACCTCTAACGTTTTGTTAATACAATTGAAGCATGTGATGTAAATAAAATATCACGTCATATTACCTAAGTTAGTAGTTTTTTTATATATCTTTCGTGATCGAATGGCGAATGAAACTGGCACTTGGCACCAGGCTATATATTATTCTGTAACCCAGGTGAGATGAAGGCACAATCTCCGAATTTTGTGATACAGGTGTTTATTACTTTAAACGTTATAAAATACCTACAGAATTAAAAAATATTCTCATTAGGATTAGTGGATAACGGATATTAAATTGTTATATGGCATAATACTGACATGTTTGTTATTCAAAAAGGCAAACAATTCACCGGCGCCCGGTACTGAATAAAGATGATTTTATCTTTCAATGCTATACTTTTAAATCGTTGTGTGCACCACACTATGATGTGGTTAGGTACCTAGTACAGACGCAGACGTACAATCGTGTCTACCTACTTAATTGGGTTTTTTTATACAGCGCGGCAAATGACTTCACTCCACCTGATGTTAAGCGGAAATAGAGCCCAGACGCGAAGACAGCTGGTGCAACGGTCAGAGAAGGCGAACGTGAAAACAACGTGAAGTCACCCTCACCCTGCCGGCCCACGAGGTGCTTCTTCACGCCGCGTTTGATGAAGGACCCCATGATGTCAAATGGAGGAGGGAAACCGTGTTGTGGGAAACTATACACCGGCAGGTGTATTTACAAACAATTAGGTTTGTTTTCCTTTTACCTACATGATGAATGATGATAAGACTATAATATGTTATTTTTATTTTTTTTAATTCTAGATCCGACTCTGTTACGTTAAGTTCGCCTATAACTACCTATACGTTATTCAATTGGGTAGGTAGTCAATAGAGAAACTTTTTAGCAACTGTCAAAATAATTATTTTTTTCGTAGAAATTGTATGGGAATCTCAGATTAATAACTAAATGCGCTGCGCCCGAGTCAGCCGTAGCAAGAAACAGAATTTCCCGAAAAATAATCATAGATCTCAGAATAATAATAGCTCTAGTTATTTTCCGAGATGGGAATGGTAAACTATGACGTTACTATTTCATTCCGTCAATTCAGTGTTTATAAATAACTTTTCAAATATAAAATCGTGTTTTAAAGAACTGTTACGTGATTTCATTAAGTATACGTTTAATGTTCTGGAATTAATTATTGTTGTTGTCAACATCCCTATTATTTTTTAAGGGGTGTAATAAAGGGGTTTTCTCAGGTCGGCAACGCAAAATCAATACCTCAGCCAACACCTCACCGGCAGTGGTGACCGCTCACCATCAGGCGGCCTGGCCCGGCTAGCGGCTGCTCGTTGGCAGACCAATAATTTGTAGGTACCTACTTAAGTATTTATAAAATAAATCAATTCTATCCTCTGTCAATAGAGAAAACAGATTTGTCGGAAAATTAAAAGGTAGGTAAGCTAATGTTCCACTGCACACTGCTCCATCCATCTGAGATGTTAAGGTGAAGCGAATTAAATAAGAATCAAAATAGAATTAGCTAATCAAAATTCAAATTGACGGTCATAGGTAGGTAGGTTAGATACCTACTTCACTACATAGTATAAAACAAAGTCGCTTCCCGCTGTCCCTATGTATGTATGTAATATGTATGTATGTCTGCTTAGATCTTTAAAACTACGCAACGGATTTTGATGTGGTTTTTTTTAATAGATAGTGATTCAAGAGGAAGGTTTCTATGTATAAATACATGTATAATATAGTAGAGAAACACTGATAATTTTCGAGGTTTCACATTTTTTTGCGCTAACATTGCAAACGCTGGCTGAACCCTACAAGTTAGATTAAAATAATGACTACAGTAGGTATTGTACGCCCTAAAAAGGTCTACAAAAAAGTCCGGGATGGTATAATATCTATCTCTTAGGGATAACCCACAATAATATTTTTTTAATCTTTTACTTTTTATGAGAAATAATGGCTAATTTACGAAGCGATTTTAAGCAATACTAGCATTAATCCTTATCCAATTGAGTACCTTAAATACATTGTGCTTTTAATATAGATCAAGGTATATATATACCTAGGTATTTGTTTGCTTATGTAGGTAGGTACCTATATTTTGTTGTTTTTTTGTTCAAATTCAAATTCAAATTCAAAATCATTTATCCATACCGCATAGGTAAGGTTAGGCCTAGGACACTTTACCTAGGTTAAATTAGCCCAGAAGAAGTAATTATTCTTTTGTTAGAGGCTAAATACCTATGAAACCTATCCTACCTTTAAGTCAAAAGTCTACTTACACTGCCAATCCTTTTTTAGAATAAAGCACTGCAGTAATCACTTCACAAACCACAAAAACTGTACACAATAGTCATCCTACTTGGTAAGTAGGTAAGTCGCGGGCGAAAGCTAGGAAGTAGGGAAAACCACTCAGCACAGCCCTGCTCCAGACTTCAGTACCTAGGTACAGTACTTATACTTAGCCTCTACAGACATTATTTAAATTTAATTACTTGGGTATCTACCTAGTGTTTAAATGTATAATAATTACACCCAACACTAAGTTTTTTCAATAAATTGTAATTAGTGTATTTGCAACATAATAGGTACCTAATATGCTCATAAATTCATTAATAAACACACAGGTAACAAAGAACTCAAATGACAACCTGACATCTGAATAAACTGTCTAGGTATTTGCTTTTGTATTTAATAATTATAGAAGCACGAAGGTCGTGGCGATACCTAGCTATAACAACATCATCAACATTATTTAGATTTGGATATAAAAAAAAGCCGTTGAAAAACAACACTTTAAACAACAAGCCAGTAAATAGGGTAGGTACCCTTTAAGTCAAAAGTCTACTTACACTGCCAAACCTTTTTTAGAACAAAACACTGCAGTAATCACTTCACAAACCACAAAAACTGTACACAATAATTGTCATTAAAATTATGTTAATTAAAAAACAAGACTAGCAATATCGTTCGTGACGCGTGTTTTGGAAATTAAGACATGAAATAATATGCGTCTTCCCTCCGTGAGAGGCGGCGTGCTACTGTCACTCTAGTATACGTACGTACTACTGTCTCGTATGGTATCGGTATGGGTTGCGTAGACGCAGCCGCAGGTTCTACATTCGTACTAAAAGCTGATAATATTATGACGTCGAGTTACGTATTGCGGTGTTGGTCAGCAGGCTTCGCATGTAATAAGGTCGGCGCGTGTTGATTATGCCAATATTTTAAAATATAAACATTTTGCAATGCGCTTACTCGTCTGCGTTAAAGCGAGTGGCCGATGAGTCGCTGCTTAAGGCTGGCTGACTTTGAAGTTTCTAATTATTAACATTCTAGAAGAGACCTTTATATATAACGGCTCTATCATCAGCATATCAATGCCCCAATGTCGTCGGCAACAGTAACACGATACCTACTACCTACTTCATACCTACTTCAATCTTCTGTGTTGTTTGGATTGCAAAACCCCTGATTTGATCCATGTTTCCCTTATATCGTTAGACTATAAGCATCCATCATCTGGGCGCCAAGTCCAAACCACAGAAGAAATTCTAAAAATGGCACATGAAGGCTTCGAGCCATAATGAAAATCACGTTGGCACAACGGGTAGGTAAGTCGGTTTTTCACGACTGCTTTACTACAAGAAGCTGGGTAAGCTCGGCAGCGCGGACGCACGCGTTTTTTAAAGGTTTTTTTAGTTAGACGTTTGGAACACTTTGCGTGTTTTTGGTAACAAATAGACCCGAGGGAGGAACTTAAAAAGTAAAATAAACGCGAGTAAAAATCCTAACAATTCATTACATTTTGGTTTTTAATAATTATTTTTAGTCTGCTTCTTAGAGACTGCTTAGTCGCTACTTCCTCCCTGAGACTATTATTTTTAAGTATTTACATATAAGTAGTGGTAGCGAAGTGGTTAACGCGCCCGGTCTGCGAGTGCTGAGGTTAAGCAACTTTCGCAAAGGCCGGTCATCGGATGGGTGACCAAAAACTTTTCTTCTCGAGCTCCTCCGTGCTTCGAAAGGCACGTAAAGACTTTGGTCCCGGCTGCAGTCGTTAACAACCACCAAACCCGCACTGGGCCCGCGTGGTAGATTATGGCGCGTTCTCCTATCCATCCATAGGGAAGGCTCGTGCCCCAGCAGTGGGGTCATAAAATGAGCTGATGATGATGTTGATAATATATAAGTACTTACCTGTCAATGTATTTTTTTCTTATGCTTTACATAATATACTCAATATAACCTTTGCTATAGTACTATAGTATGTTTAAATAGTTTCCTACCTCCGATTTTCAGCTCTCTCCATCCGGCTGGTTGTCGGATGGTTTTGTGTGTTGCAATAAAAGTAGTTATCTTTTTGAGATACTGGTTTGCCTGCCAACGAAAAGCATAAATAAAAGTCTTTGTAACTATGTTAAAGGTTGTATGCTTGTTGTACCTATATATAAGCAGTTTCGAAGATTGTGGAAGGTCGTGGTCGACAGCTTGCACCGAGCTATCTCACCGTTAATGTTATTTAACTTTAAATAGACATCGCCAACGAATCCGTTTAAAACCTGTTTCAACTGGGGCTGCGGTCGATTCGGCATCAGCATCTTAACCCAGTTTTACCTATTATAGTAACTATATTAGTTGTTGTTATAGGTACGGTAAACAGGAGTAAAATTAATAAAATAAAAAATAAAAATAATTATTAATAAAATTAATTACTGTAAAATTGATAACAGCTCCTAATCTTTTCGATTTGACTTCCACATTATTTTATTTTATTTATTTAAAAACTTTTGCAACATAAATTACATGGCGGACTTAATGCCTGAGGCATTCTCTACCAGTCAACCATAATGCCACTAACGGCGCGCCCTCTGCTTTCACGAAACCACCGTCGTCATGATCCTAGGTGGCACGGTCTGCTACTTTCTGAGCATCCGAGCTGGGCCCCCGCCCGATCCTCTAAATGCCACTACACATTTACAGAATACACTAAACATGCACACTAGTTTAGGCCCTAGACACCGCACTCGTAGAACAAGGGTACGACGAGCCGGTTCACACGAGCTCTATACTAGGTGCAGACATGTACCTGGGCGCTTCTCCCCACCACCACGGCTTGGTCAACCCGAGCCGAGGTCCGAGTCTTTAGAGGCGCCCTCGGGTTGTTCCGATCCGAAGCCCGGTGAAGCTGAAAATGCCGTCTGAGGCAATTAGCAAACTTCCTCCAAAAAAATGAGACGAAGGTGTCGAAACGCTTCATCGTCATGTTCTCGGTGGCACGCTCTGCTAATCTCTGAGCATCCGAGCTGGTCAAACAACAGTGGAGTAGTCACGGTGACAGGCTTCGATGATGGTGACAGGGCACAGGCACAGCTGTCACGTGCGGCGCGGCGGCACCACGAGCGAAGGCACGGGGCGGAGCGGTATTTCACGCCACTTTTAACTTCGAGATCTCCGGTGAGATTCAAAAGTCGCCGTCCTGTCCTTCTATGATTGTGATGATTAGGCGGGTAAGTGGTCACGACTCCAACTGAATTTCGGCATAATGCAAACGTGTCCCTTACCAGATACTTCTATTGAAAAATAGAAATAAGAAAAATGTTAAAAAAACAAGAGCCAATCTGGTGCTCTATAGCACATTCATTGCCCCTGTAACCCTTTAGAAATTAAGTTAAATAAATAAGAAGCAAGCTATATAAGCTAGGAAGATGGCGGAGTTGAGCAATAGTAGACGGCAAACCCAGCCGTATAGAATAAAAGATGATGAATGATAAAGTGGAATAGGAATGAAAGTACGAGAGGAATAAAAGCGAGAACTGGAATGAAAGAGAAAAAGAAAACAATGCCTCCCATCCCGTGGGAGAAAAGCTAGCAGATTAGGAAAAAAAAAAGATACTTCTATAGTAAAGTAAGTAAAGTATATAGACTATAGCTGTCCCACTGCTGGGCAAAGGCCTCTATCATTGAAATCGTGCTTAATCACCACGCTCACCAAATGCGGGTTGGTAATCACAAACCCAGGCTAAGCTCCGAATAAATCCGATTAACACACTTTGCCCGACCTGGGAATTGAACCGGGGACCTTCGGGTATCGGGCCGAGCGTTTTACCACTCGGCCACCTAGGCGACTTCTATAGAACGGAAAAATACAATTCAAAATAGTTTATTTATAATTCAAAGTCTTCAATAGTTAATTAATTTCGGACCGTAGCCCATATTGAGTTAGTAACTATAAATAATTTAAAATAGTTCGTGTACTTTGTTTTGCCAGGTTACTATAGGCTTTTGTTATTATAGCAAAAAGGTAATATAAATAATATAAGCATTACTATTTCTATAATACTAAAACGAGTATCAACGTCGTTTCGTAAACAAGAGCCGCGCGGCGCAACTGTGCTAACACATTGAACAGAATTGTTATTTCCCCGATTCAATGTGTTGGTTTTGAGGTAACTGTGGGTTAATTGTTATTTTATAGATAATTAATTATTGAGTTGAGTAGTACCATTAACGCTCGTGACTTCGTGACGCATGGCCCAGCATACAGCGGGGCACAAAAACCATTTCATAATTTTTTTATTGTTATTTTGTTGTTCACAGTTATTATTTTGCTGTTAATTAATCATGTAACATCTACTTTTTTTCACTTAACGTGCTTCATTACCACCAGCTTATGTCCCCACTGCTGGGGCACGAGCCTTCCCTATGGATGGAAACACTGGGAAAACGGTATTTAAACCACCACGCGAGCCCGATGCAAATGATTGTTAACAACTACCATTGCAGCCGGGACCGAAGGCTCTCTTTTTCCTCCTTCCTATGACATGGGGTCCTTCAAACGAGGCGTGAAGAGGCACCTTGTGGGCCGGCAGGGTGAGGGTGACTGATGCCGCGTTGTTTTCACGCTGCACCAGTTGTCCTTGCGTCTGGACTCCATTTCAACTAAACATCAGGTGGAGTGGAGTCATTTGTCGAGCTACGTATAAAAAGAAATGTAAAATTTTTGATCACCAATCGACTGGTCTGTTGTTTAACTTCACCAATCGAAGACCGAGCGCGTTTACCACTGCGTCATCGGGCTCCTCTTGTTCCCTTAACTTATTTTTATTTATTAGGACAAACACGAATAGGTACAAGCAATAAGACTCAAAACTAAGTGTCGTCTCAATGAGAGACTGTTACGGCATGTAACTTACATCAAATTCGGATATAAACAACTTATGGTTAAACAATACCAATCAAAACATGTTTCAAACCGGTCTATTAATGTTTCAATGTTTAACTCTGTGTTATTTATTAATAATCTGGCCTTTACCTTTACAAGGATAGCAATGATATTGTGAAAGGTACGCTAAACTGTGTGACACAATAAACGCGGCAGCCGACATCGACATGGCGAAATAGAAAAAGCAATTTTTGCGGTGCCTGCAGTTGTTGCTTGTTACTGTCTAGCTGATTAGTCACGAAAGTGGGTATAACTATTACATAGGATTAAGAGTAAAGAAATATAGTTGTATATGAAAATACACTGTGCGGAACACAGACATATACCTCCCAAGATAGTTAAGGCTTTATATACAGTTGTCAGCGATATACTCGTATTATGAAAACTATAATTATTAAAATATTGAAAATGTCAAGCGCCTGCTAAAATATATAAGCAATTCGTGTTAACGACGTCTGTTATTCGTAACTTAGCAATCGACTAACAAACACTTGTGAATGTCTTGTGTTCGTACATAATGTCTAATAATATTAAATTATAAATTTTATCTGCTTCACTAACTCGCTCAATTAGTTAGTTATTTGTCATTGTTTCAGGTATCAACAGAATCAATCAGTTGCTGCCTGTATCCTCAAAATTGGGTCTCAGTTTTTGACATTTTCTTGCTTGTACAAGCACAACGCCTATTGAAGTTTTAAACAAAGTTACGGACAAAATCAAAACACTAAGAAGTTGCCCTAAAACTAGACACTGGCTAAATCGTAACGAGAGCCATTTTACAAGAAATTGAATTGAATTGAATTGACTAACAAACACAAAACAACTTTGCCTGTTTTATCTAGTAAATGCCCAAGACATGTTCTGTATACATTTTGAATGTTACCATGGTAAATGACGCTAAGGGCAAAGACCTTACACCTTGACTGTCGGCTTTAGCCTAGCCACTACCACTGAGGTGATGACTGATGATGATGATGATAGTGAAATATCTTTCTCACTTTTTCCCATTTGACACACTGAAACAGACTGAGACTGGTGGTCAATCCATTAGATTAGACTGTCAATAAGCCTATAATAGTGCGAGTTTTATTCACGATTTTGATCACTTCTTCGTTGTCGAGTCCTCATGCCTGAGGGTCGTGACCACCAACAGCAGCATCGCAAGAGGTCCTATCCTGGGATACCAACCACCTGCCGCCAACCGCCTGCGTGTTGCATTTCAGGGCTACCAGAGATCAGGCGTCCGTCCACCGGGCAGTTCCCTGCTTCTTCTTCCCTCAACGTGACCCACCAGTATAAGCTTCTCCAAATTATTACGTTCCCGGAGAGCGACGTGACCAAAAAATCACATAAGAAAACGAAAAATTATATAAGGACATTTTGCACCTCGTTTTCACCGGGAGTCTTTGCTGCAATGCCATTTTCATTGACGTGAACGAATGGTAAAGACACTGTTCTGTGGTAAAGACTCAGCACCTAGGGCCGGTCTCCGGACACAATACATTCCTTCATTTAATACTAGATAATTACGTCATTGTAAATTCGACCTTATTGTCATAATGCTAGTAAGGCTAGCGACCGCAGCACGTGTCTCCAGCCGCTATCAGCTACGCCCCATATCACGTATCAATGACTAAAACAGATAACAAATGATAATGATTCACCGTAACAAACACATTTCAACCAAAAACCTCTTCCTAAACTATATCTCACTAGACACTAATAAAGTTTATAGTAAGTTCATGGGTAACTGGGGATTACAAGTGCAACAATAGGACAACATTAAGTGATATGAATCTTTTTGCATCATAATAAGTTTACAATGCGTTGCTTTGTTCTGCGTCGATGTTTATCCAATTAAAGTTTCTTGAAAGTGTTATGTACAATGTGGATTGTGTTCTAAAGTGATCTTTGTGCAATATAATCAGGACTCAAAATGAGTTTGACTAAGAGGGTGCTGGAGAATGATGGAGAGAAGAGCGGCCGGGCTAAGGATAGTCCTTGCTATTTCTGCAATGAGCTGTTTGAAATGGGGCAATTGCAGGTAATTTTATATAAGTATTTAAGTAAAGAGTGGGGCGAGACCAAGAATATTGGGATTATAAACAAGTCTTAATACCTAATTTACCTACCTAAATACCTATTACCTTGCAGTTAGAGAATTTTCAGTGTAGTCACCAATTAGGCACTCCTTAAAATACTATCATACCACAAAAATGCAATTGAAATAATATGTAGTGTTAATTCCGCATTTTCGTTAGAATTTAGGGAATTGACACATAGGTATTAATTATTTCAGTTGCATTGTTGTAACGCCTGATTAATTACCTACTATTAACCCTTCTGTGATCGTAATGAATTGATATTAGGCAGGTATATTAGTGTGAGAACTATTGTCGCTTCCCCCCTTTGACCACCGTCAACCTTTTTTCTTTCTGCCATGCAAACATTAGTACCTACCTACCTATTACCTATCAGGGAGGTTGTAGCGAACTGTAAATACGCCTTGCTTGATAAAAAGGTTACTGGGCGTCGGGCGACACACCAGAATGGACCGACTGGACCGACAACGTAACGGCTCAAGGCATGGCTACGGCTCTTTATGTTCCAGCACAAAATAAGGGAGACCCCAGACATGAGCGTTATAACATTTAATTTTAAATTAAATATTTCTATTGTGACGCCACATCAATATAAACAAGTCACAGCCCCTGTGGTTTAGTAACCTCTGTGTATACTTACCTTTATAATCACTTTTTTATTGAGAGATATTGCTAATTGACTCAGACGGCATTTTCAGCTTCACCGGGCTTTTTTGGGGGCGGCGAGGAACGTAAAGGGTCCCTCAAGCCTTGTGATACGAATCACCTTCGGAGGTTTTCTAGACGGAACGGCATCGCGCCCTAGTGCGCGTCCCCGTGCCCTACCAGATTCTCCGAAGGGTTCGGATCGGATCGGATTACATACCGCGCTCGAGCACCTCACGCATAGACCTCCCGCACGGACACGGATCTCAGATCTGCTCGGTACAATCCCACAGAAGAAAGAACACAATCCGAGCCCAGCCCTTGCGTGCGACATTCCTTGTCCGTGAGATGTTGTCAATGTGTGCGTTGCTCGAGTGCGTTTGCATCAAAGAGATTCAGTTAAATGTCTTTGGTTTGCATTAAGCTTCTGCAGCCTCCTTATTTTTTGGTTCCGGTTTGTAATAAGATCTATTAAGATTAGGGGCGTAGAGGCTAACTAAAAGGCCTCTGGGTGCAAGTAATATTGTAAAGTTGTTAACTTAATATCGCAAACTATCAGTCGGTCAGTATGCTTCTACCATCAAACACAAAAATATCTGTGACTAGTGGCCCGTCCCAGCTTCGCACGGGTGGACTTTTCCTTTTTATATAGCCTACTAGCGGCCCGCTCGCGATTTCGTCCGCTTGAGTATATACCGCATCCTATAGAACCCTGAAGCAGCGCCACCTACCGGGTCCAATTATATGCATGTATTATACGTATATACTTTCCTCATGAATCACTCTATCTATTAAAAAAACCGCATCAAAATCCGTTGCGTAGTTTTAAAGATCTAAGCATACATACATACATACACAGGGACAGCGGGAAGCGACTTTGTTTTATACTACGTAGTGATGTTACTCAGCGCTAATGTAGCATTCTAATGGTGACAGATTTTTTTTATCGGTCCAGTAGTTTTTTAGTTTATTTTTTCTAGTTAAATTTTATCTTGTAATGAATAATATTCTTCATTCCATTAAAAACATAGCCTTTCGTTGTGTTTCGTTTTGACGTTGTTGTAATATATTAGAAACGGGGAAAAACGTTAAGAGAACACAGATAGGTACAACTTGTTTATAGCTGCCCTAAGATAATCTGATAAGGAATCCACAACACAGATAAATCCGAATTGAAAATGCGATGACACACGTGCAGATGGGTTTCTAACCACGGGCATGCGACAGGAAGCCAAAGGTCTCTTTAACTAGAGAAGCTTAATTAATATCAGAACCCGACGTGACCAAACACTAAGTGTACATGGGTATTGTACATGGGTTTTGACGAATCTGACTGTCTTCACGGATTATCTGACTGACCAAATGGATCGTGGTAATCAAGTTGATGCTGTTTACACACTGATAACGCGAAGGCATTCGATCGTCTGGATCATAGGATGCTACTTTTAAAACTTCTGAGGGTGGGTAGGGGTAGGGGGATCTTTTCAGATGGTTTTCTTCATATATTGAAAAAAGGTTGCAGGCAGTACCTAGTCCTCAATGAATATATGTCTTCTTGGTCTAATATTCCATCTGGAGTCCCACAAGGATCTCTTCTGGGTCCTCTGTTGTTTCTGTTTTTTTTTTCTTTTTTTTATCTGTCTGATAAGTCGTTTAAAGCCAGATTCGTCAGATAAGTTGTTTAAGCCAGATTCGTCAGATAAGTCAGTTAAGCCAGATTCGTCAGATAAGTCATTAACTGAACTTTACTGACGTAAAGCATGCGCATACGTAGGCCGCGTGCCGCCAGCCAATCAGAGCTCGTGAGTGACGCGGGCTCCAATACCAAGGGAGCGAGATCATATAGCTTCAATGACAGACAACACTGAAAACTATTTGGATGATTTGAACTTTTATCTGCCCTCCTCTGTTATCTTTGTTCAGTTTGGAAGTAGCCCGTTGAGGCCCTCGAAAGCCCATGACACCTCTTTGTCTTCCTTTCCGGCGTAAAGTAAAAAAAGTAAATAGTGTTGAATAATTTCGGCGGGCTGGTTAGAACCACGATAGCTCAATTGGAAGAGCACCTGACCCGGTATGTCAGAAGGGTGCAGGTTCAAATCCTGCACATGGAAATTTTTTCAACAATTGTTTTTTTGTAATAATACTCTAATTAGGTAATTAGTCCCAGTTTGTAGTAACGTAAAGTAACGTATAGTACAAACTGGGAATGTCGGTATAGTAAAGCTTGACTTTGTACACACGCC